>PVIJ01007534.1:0-56500 GCA_004024925.1 Scalopus aquaticus
GCCCATCTCTCCTCTCTGCTCCTCCTTTGTGTGGAATTAGATGTCCCCTCTCTTCTCTTTACTCCGACTCTTCAGTTTATTTTTAAGTCCAAAGCACCCCCGGGGTTGATTGTATTGCGTAGGGTATCCAGTTCTCTTCGAGACAGCTCTCAAAGTTAGGGATATTTTTCTCCATAAATCAATTTTTTGTAGGAGAGCCTGATCCTAGCGTCTGTTCGCCGCCATGTTTTGGGGGAGTGTCCCTGTGCACACTTATTCTTTCGAGAAGGGTCACTTCATGTGGTGCTTAAGGTTCCTCATGGCTGGAGGCTATATTTGAAAAGTAAATTCCCTCCCCCTGCCTCAAAGCTATATCAAGGCTGGAAGTTCTATACTCTTTTATGATTAACCTGGATAGTGATACCTTGTAATGTCTTCCATGGTCAGGAGTCAACTCATAGAGAAGGGAAGGAACTTAGACTCATGAGTGATCAATTTCTCAAAATAAAAAAGAAATTCAAACTTAACATTGACTAATTTCTAATCTCATGTCTTTGTCCCTCAAATAATGGCATCCTTGGGTAAGGATGCAGAGTGGCTTTGTGCATTAAGCAAGGACTATGTTCCCTACTGTCTTGGGTAAGTATTAATTGTGGGTATAACATGCAGCAATATATATGAAGCACTCTAACCACTCAATAATAAGCAGCTCTTTTGGCAAAGTAAAATCCCAAATCTTGGGCAATTATCAAAAGCATTCAGTTTACTGATTGGCAAGTTATACAATGCACTATTTTGAGCCACAACACCCTTAATTTTTAAAATTTTTATTTTATTTTTATTGAGGTAACATTGGTTTATAACACTGTTCATGGTTTAGAAGTATAGGATGCTACCCTTCAGTTGTATGTTACCCCACCACCAAGGCACTAGAAGGCCTCTCCATTTTCTTCTCCCCCTACTTCTACCCTCTCCCTCCCTGTAGTGGCCTCAGTTCTACAGTCAGATTTCTAGGGTTCATTATTGGTTTAGTTTTATCTGATCTTTTGTTTTGTGTCTCTATATTTCACATATAAGTGGCACCATCCGGTATTTGTCTTCCTCCTTCTGACTTATTTCACTTAGCATAATCCCCTCTAGTTCCAACCCCAACATTCTCTATTCTTATTAAGAGCATTACATATAAGGCCAGTTGGGAGAAATAAACAGCTCTGGCAGAAACTTTCCCCAAATGTCCCCAAATGTTCCCCAAATGTTGTAGAGAGCCCACAAATAAAACTCCTTACATGTTTGTCTTCCCCTCAGAAAGCTGTTATAATGCTCAATGCCAACTATTCAAGCAAAATAAATCTCCCAAAGTATTTATACTTCTAGATTTTTTCCCAAATTCCCAGATATTTGATATCACAAAGACGCAATTAAAATCTGTTTACCTCCAAGTTTTATTTTGGCATTGATCTATTAAACAAGAAACTGAGAATGTCATTGAGAATAGTAGCAAAATAAAGTGCATTATTGAACTGTCAGCAAAACTGCCAGGCATATTTTCTAATTTGTGGGAAAAGAAAAAAATAATGTAGACAGAGTTTTCATTACTTCCATTAAACTGTTGCTTTTGTTGTTGCCAAATCATACTGTCTATATGCAGTGCATTGCGGGTGGGTTGAGACCGAAAAACCTAATTAACAGGCAATACTTTACCCGAGGTATTTCCCACCCTCTACACTCGGTTATATGTCTGCCATCTTTACAATGGGAAGGTCATTGGTGACTTTTCTATTGCTTTCAAGGGGAATAGCCCTGGAGGTTTATGTTGAACCCTGGAAATAAATTTTGGCTTTGAAAAAAATGCATTGGAGACAATGTTGAAAAACATCAGTTATATCCTGTGTGTATGCTGTCCAGTTTAAATAGTATAGCACATTCACCATATTTACCAGTATAACATAATCATTGGGTTTCACCAGTGATGACAAGGTAATTAGTTAATTAACTCTTGTGAATATCTTAAATCACTAGATTAAAGATGTCACTGAATGAAAAGATCTTTTATCACAAAAGAAAATGCCATAATATAAAGTTGCCTTGAGAAACACAGCATCTGGATTTTTTGGAATTTCTTTATTCTGTGACTTAATGCTTTCAAATCTGTGACTCTACTGGTACAAATTAAAGATGTATGATGACTGCTTCAGTTAACCCTCAGGTATTCTTGAGATTGGAGAGTATGGATAAATGGAATCCACAGATAATCCAAAAACATTGATGTCCTGCCTTTGGAAAAGAAGCCGATGGATGGCTTGTTGTAAGGTTTCATCCTGAACCTGAATTGGGCTGTGCTAATTGGTGAGTCAGGCTGCCAGGATTTGGTTCAAATCATGCAGAATAAGGATCTTGGAAGACTTTTGTTGAGAGGTATGTTAGTTATTGATGACTGTACAATAAACTATCATAAACTGAGTGGCTTATTAAAAAACATATGAATTATCTTGCAGTTTCTATGGGTCAAAAAACTGGCCCAATTTGTTTGGGTCTTTTGTCTCAGGGTCTTCTACAAGGCTACAATCAGACTGGCATTTCATCGAAGGCTCAACAGAAGAAATGTCTGTTTTCCAATTCGTTGTTTAATGGCAGGAGTCAGTTCCTCAAGGGCTGTTAGACTGAGCATCTCGGTTCTTTGCACGCTGTCAGACTGAGGGCTTTAGTTCCTCACTGGCAGATGGCCAGAAGTTGTCCTAATCTTGCCATAAGAGCCTCTCTATCTCGCCTCATCATAGCCTGTAAGCCAAGAATACAATAGAATCTGCTGACATGATGGAAGAGGCGATGCTTCGTAACCTCCTCATAGACGTGGCCTCCCATTACCTTTACTATATCCTACTAGTAGATGCAAGTCATTATGTCTTGTTCTTAATCAAAGGGAGGGTGTCATTCATGAACGTGAGTACAGGGGGTAGGGATTATTGCAAACTATGTGAGTATCTGCCTGTCCTGGGACGGTTGACAATAAAAGGACTGGATAGAAGGCAAGCTCTGTGTTTGTCATGGATAGTGGTTTCTGGACCTGTGCCCAAGTTCTGTGGTGAGACCCTCAGCAGGTGAGCACTGGAGAAATTGCTTTCACTAAACAACTCAAAGAAATCTGAGAGGTGTGACCTTCTGTCCTATGTGACAGCATGTGACATTGGGCGGGGATAAAGGATATGTTCCTCTGTCCTGCATGCAACACAGCATTGCTTTGTCATCACAGAACCTGTGTGCTTTGCAATAGGAATTTAGGAGCCTTGCCACTTCAAGAGTTTGATATACGAGGAACTGTGGGAGACTGTGTCCTTGAGTTTCTATGCCACTATGAAAAGGAATGTTAAAAGTTACAGGAATAGATGCCTGTTGTCTATTTAGCAGTTTGTTTTAGATACATAGTTGGGTGGATAATTATTTTAAGTAATATATATGGTTGGTGAAGCAGTTCTATTTTCTTACCATCTTTTATTTCTTTGATTCAGTGACCAAGTTTTCTGGCGACTTAAAGTATTCTAATTTGCCTGTAAAAATAATAAGGAAAGCCAAATTTAAGTTAATTCTCTGTTTCACAGCAGATGACTGGGGGCAGAGGGTGGCAGCTATTCTGACTTCTTATATCCGGTGACATGTTTTGAACAGTGCTCATGGTATTATTTTATTTTGAATGGCTATAAATATCATAGTATATTAATTCTAAATTCTTTGAAGAATTTTCTAGTCATTAACATGTGTATATTTATCCATATATAAACTGTATGACACAGAGTGAGTATAAGAGTTGATGTCCATCAAATAACAACAGGCTAAAGAAGAAGAAAAAGGAAAGGAAGAGGTGGAAGCAGAAGGGGAATATGAAGGGGTGTGTGTGTGTGTGTGTGTGTGTGTGTGTGTGTGTGTGTGTGTGTGCTTGTGTGTGTGTGTATTTGACAGCCCCTATCAGATCTCTTCTGAAAGATATACTCCAGGGACCATTACAAAAGATTCATATACTTTCTTTCTTTTGAACAAGTACCTCAGATTCCTCGTGCAATGAAGGGAAGGACAAGAGAGGACTGAAATCTCAGATTTGTCTATTGAATTGGCCCTACCATTTCTTTTGTAAGTCGTTTTATATTGATCTTATGATGGACTATTTTCTCTGAAAACCTAGAGATTTCAGGATGGTGTTTCAATACCACTTTATGTCTAATATTTATCAAAACAGGAGAGACTAAAGGATTAAAATGTCTAAACTTTATCACACATTTGTGTCTACTGGCAAGACTATAGAACAGTTGTTAATATTGAAAATGAGATGAAAGATGTTCTAAATTTATCTTATCAGCACTGTCTTTCAACATAATGATAGTTACTTGACACTATCACATTGCTTTTCAGCCAGTTGAAACCAAGTCTGCAAAGACACAAATTCATTCAGACGTCATAGTTCAGAAATATAACGTGTTGCCAAATGAAACAGATAAGTGTTCTTTCACCTGGGAACCATATTTTGACTGCATTAATGTGCAAGTTGAAAAAAAAAAGCAATGTTCACATCAATTTAAAAATCATACTTAAAAGACCTCAGATGGAAACTATATATTTTTCCAATATCCATATATAAATTAATATGTACCATCTGGGTTACATCTGGCAACATAAAAATGTTGTCTTATGAACACGAAAGGTGTGAGAACCATCAAGCAGATCCAAGTTGATTTGGCACATTTGTTCACAAAAGGAGGCAGTTCTTTATGCGGTAAGATTTAACCTAGAAAGTAAATAGAAGTTTAAGAACTCAACCCAACATACACAGTTTTGTCAAAAATATAGAGCTAGATTACATTAATATTGATGAGATAACCAGATTGCACTCTGCATTAGAAAATTATAAAGAGGAGGAAAGAAGTTTAGAAAATAAATTGGCATTTGGATAATTTTATCTAAGATATTTTATACATATTTTTTAAATGTAGTATTCTGTGTCGAAATTGTGATTCTTCTATATAGGAAAATCAAGATTTAACCCTTAGTCTCTTGGTCTACAAATTATGCAAAATGCCATATGAAATTCCAAAGCTCCCCAGTGTAGACTATATCCTGACCATCGACTGGAAAGACTAAACCTCATCTCCTCCCTATATACTCTTACACCAACATTAAGAACAGGAAGAGTATGATGCACACTTGTTAAATTGTAATGTTGCTTCAATTTTTTAAAAAATGTAAAGCCAAAAATATACAGTATGTTGTCTCTTCCTATTGTTGTTTCAGAAATATTTTTTATAAAGATGTGGCTAAAAAAGAAAACAGAATTCATTCTAAATGACCACATTGCTCCTATTTATTTAGAGTACTAGGCTAAAAGCTACTAATATGCTGAACTAAGAGTCTGTATTCAATATAAACAACAAGTAGATAAAATAGGGGATAAACAGGTCTACGATTTGATACATAAAGGATGATGCAACTGCTAATTTAAAGAAAAACCTATTCCATAAATTGCCAAAGTTATGAGAAAAGCAATGCAATAAATATAGAAAATTGTTTCCTTGATCTGAAGACTGGAAGAAACCCTCCCTGTTGGTTTACTGGCTCAGTATCTGCCCTAGGAGGTGACCCTGGAACCAGGGGGGCATCGTGGTGGGTGGTGGGAGGGAGGGAGAGCAGGAAGGCTGCTCAGAACATAGCCCTGGGCTTCCCCCCACCTGTGGGTCCTGCTACATTTCTGAGGCACTCAATAGGGTGCCCAGATCACGCCAAGACGCCGTGCAGGGCCCAAACACCCCACGTATTTCTTTTCCTTTTTGTGGGTCCAGTATTGGAAGGCAGGTAAAATCAATTCATGGTGAGGTGGGAGGGAAACACCGAACGGAAAAAGGAACACAGCTTATCCTGGGCATCGCGTGCCAAAAGGGGGCGGCCTGTTACCTGTCAAAGACGAGGGACTGCGCTGGCCGATGAGAGAGCAGCCCCGGACACGTGCTGTGCTGGGGGCAGGGGGGGGGGTTGGCCGCGATTGGTGGCCCGGCAACCCAGCCCTTGCGCAGCGCTGTGTGAAAATCACTATAACCGAAAGTCTGCAGACTCAAAAGAGCTCTTCTGAGGCGGTCCACATGAACAAAATTCGTGAATCTGATGAATAATCGTCCAAAGTCTTTTTTGTTTGTTTGTTTTCCTTGTCGGTGGCCTACAAAACCCCCCTTCCGCGTTCCTCCACGTATCTCCCCGTCGTCTGCCACCCTAGCACTGGCTCCCTGTGCTCGGGCCACCCTAACCCCCAGTCTTCCTCAGACGCACTGTGCGTACTCCCTTCTCCCCCGGCCGCTTTGCTCATTTAATTTCTCCACTTGCTCCCCCAGCTTTTACTGGTCATTTCATAAATACTAACTTCTCAGTGAGGTTTTCACTTGAGTTCCTTTTAAAAATTCAGCATTTTCCCATTCCCAGCCCATTCCCTCTCTCTCTCTTACTTTTCTCTGATTATTCTTTCCGTACTTCTTGTCACTGTCTGATACAATTTTATATTTTACTAATTTGTTTATTTTCATTTATTAAATTGTAAATTCTGGGGGTGGGGAGGGCTAAGAGCAAAGAGGGAAGAAGCACAATGGAATTTGGCAGTGAACTATGAGTGAATTGGTGGTGGGTGCACTAGGGTAGCAATACCTTATTGAAGTGATCCTAATGTTACCTCAATTAGAAAGAGTAATTAGTTAATTTTAAAAAACTCTATAAATTCTAATTTTGCTTATTTTCTAGACCATAAGCTGTTACATGGGCTTTTGTCTCTATATTCATTGCTGTATTCTCAGAATGCAGGCCAATGCCTGGAACATAGCAGATACTCTATTAAAAATTGTTTCATGAAGTCTCAAATGGGGACCCTTCCCCAAAAAGACATCAAAAGCAGATTCCCTCCTCCCTCCTATTAGTAAAGATGGGAGAGGTGAGGCATTGGAGATCTTCAAAGGATTCCTGTTGATGGAACCAAGGTTCATCTGTTTTAAAACTAACAGCCTAATATGTACAATTTTGGGGGGAGTAAAAGCAAAAAACAGCTATCTTACACTGGAAATGTATAATTACAGCTATATGTATTATTCAGGGTTCTTTAAGAAAACAGAACCACAGGAGAGAGATTATAGATTGCTGTCCTCATATATATATGAGGAAGGAGGGAGAAGGGAGGAAAGAGGAAGATTGTAGACACTTGCTCATGTCATTGTGGAGGCTGAGAAGTCCCGTGATCTGTGTGCTATCTGTAAGCTGGAGAAAAGAAAAGCAGGGGGTGTTATTCAGTCTGAATTTGAACACCCCAAAATGGTGAAGACAGATGATTTATGTCCAGGTTTAAGTTCAAATGTCAGGAGCCAGGAGCACCCTTGTTCAAAAGTAGGAAAAGAGGATGTTCCACTTTTTTTTCTGTTCAGGTCCTCACCAGATTAGATGATACCCATTGCATTAGTGAGGGCAATTTTCTTTCTTTGGTCTACTGATTCAAATACTAATCTCTTCCAGAGACACCCTCACAGACAAATCCAGAAATGATACCATCGTGGTTACCTGTGCATCTCTTACTATTATCCCTGAAAATTAAACTGATCATTTTATTATCAAGTTGATAACATTAACCATCACATTATATAAAAATATAAATATAATAATGTACATAATAAATACGATACTCTGTTGTATGCAAACCATGACACTTATGTATAGCACAGTTACTGTACTTATTTATAGTAGATAGTGGTGTTTGATAAAAAATAATTAAAAATTTTAAATTGCTAGGGGAGTATGCAGCCAGACTAAGAGAACTGATTGTATAAACAGTAGAGACAGGCTCTCCAGCCATAATCTTGGGTATGTGCCCCAAACAAAGCTAATTTTATTTAATTGCACTTAGTTTCTAGCTTGAATCCCACTCTGTCTGTAGCTGAATCACTTCATTTATGACAATTTGGAGTAAACATACTCACTTCAAGGTATGTTCAATCCAAAATTGTTCTCTTTCTCCCTTTGCTTGTTCTATGTCTCAGGAAGTTAATTTAGTGCCACCCCACTGAAGGAGGGACTATTTGGTCCTTGGTTATCATTTTCTACATTGCTGGCATTTGTCAAGACTGCCACATTCCCACGTGACCCTTTTATGACTCAAGGTAGCATTACCTGGCTTCCCTTCTGCCTACCCTTAGAGCCTCTTCATAGCTGTCATCCATCTTTCCATTACCTTTGTGTGCTCTAGAGGAAGGATGGGAGGTACACAAGAACATTTTACATGTTCTTCCATGCCACACTGGAGGTATAGGAAGCTCCTGAGGAAGGAGCTGGTGAGTGTGATGGTGGATAAGAGAAGCCTTTGAACTTCCCTGACAAAGTTGTCTTCTTTGACTATTACCTGGTTACTCCAGCATGGGGAATCTCCTTGAAGCATTTCACCTTCCAGAACCACAGATGGAAAGTGGGATGCACGTTGACTTTCTCTTAAGGCCCAAACCTACATGGTAGCTAGTGGTAGAGATGACCAGCTTCCACCAAAATCCTTCATTCTTCTCCTTCCATAGTATGGAGTTTTTATAGGAACCAGGTTGTATAGCCAAGGACTGAATTTCCAAGTTCCATTTGCATTCAGTTGCAACTATGGTACTATTGATTAAAGAATAAAACTACAGGGTTAATCTTCCAAAATTTGGTCATAGCAGTAAGTATTACTTGAACAAAGGTAGAAGATTCCCCCTGAACTAGGTCTGGAGATGGAGGAAGATCTTTCCATAATACACTCAGTGCATCTAACTATGTTTCTTCCTCTCTCATTTAATCTAATCCCAGCCATGGCTCTTTAGCATGATTTCACAGGAATACATTGCTTTTGGGTGCTATTTATTCTTT
Organism: Scalopus aquaticus; assembly: GCA_004024925.1. Classification (NCBI taxonomy): domain Eukaryota; kingdom Metazoa; phylum Chordata; class Mammalia; order Eulipotyphla; family Talpidae; genus Scalopus; species Scalopus aquaticus. The sequence goes on from PVIJ01007534.1 coordinate 8,875, forward strand.
CATAAATTTTACTTACTGCAAGGTAGGCCCTGTTATGTAGAGATATTAAAGTGTTTGCCTTGTGTTTCAAAAGTACTCTGAAATTTAAAGAACTGAGAACTTTCTCTTTGCATTCTCTTGCCATAATCCATCTGAAGCATTGAAGGCTACTGGTTGAGTGGAAGTTAGGTAACTTCTAGATAGGGTGGTGTGGGTAGAGGTGATAAAACTCAATTGACACAATCTCTTCTTACTCCCTGTAATTTACAATCATGGCACCAGAAAGGACTTGCCGTGCAACCCTAGACATAAAACCTAAGACTCAATATTTACTTTCCCTTAGAGGGTATTCAGATGAGCTCTTCCAGCATCTGCCTTGGTGACTTTCCTTTATTTGTACTTTCTTAGCGGATTCACCCTTCTGATCTACCTGCCACTTCATTAGACATGTTCATCTTTGCAACCAAATTATCTTCAATGTTGTTGGTTGGGAGTCATTTGAATCTTTAAGGTTACTATACCTATCTGTGTTCTCAATAATCAAATTCTTATTTTATAAAGTATGTATCAGAGCAAAATATTGTATAAGCAAAATATCTTAAGTCTAAGATCTGGGAAGCAGCAACTACCAACCCATTCCCCACTTTCATAAACAGCGGCTCTTTGGGGAGGTATTTTCTCTATTGTGGATTTGGTAACCCCACTGCAACTTAGAGGATACCAACTAAATCTATCCCCCTAACCTGAATTTCTAGAGTTAAAAAAAAGATTTTACATTGTGGATTGAATGAAGAGCTATGGAAAGATAGTATTCCCTTTCGTAAACTTTAGAGACCCTGAATATGGATGCAGGGAGATGAGATCACATACTTAGGATCCTGGTTATGTCAAGGCTAGGCTAACCCATGTGTGATTGTGTCACTCAGTACACCATTTCCTTCAGATAGTGAGATTTCAGAGTTTGGACAGCAAAAGATGCCTTATTTGATTTTTTGAGTTGAAATTGTACATTTTGGATAATGAGAGGCCCTACATTCCCAGCTTCTTTTGGTAAGACCTTCAAAAAAGTATGTTACCAGGGCTCTTTTCTTTGTTATGTTAACCGATGTTCCTGCACTTTGCAGATAGGAAATTATTTAATACCCATATTAGGAATTATTCAGATGTTAACATGATTAACAGGCACTTAAATATTATTGACCTTATTAAAATGGAATATCTCTTCTAGACCTGGAAGGCATCACCTTATGCATTCTTTGCACTTCTCAGATAATGAAACAGACTTAGAAAGGTAAAATGCATGCTTAAGAATACCTTTCTTTGTACAGAATGAAAACTGTGAAGAAATGCATACTCACTAGGAAAAGAATAGGGGGCAGGGGACACTGTTGGTAATAGGGAATGTATTTGTAACATACTAAATCCTATTATGTATATCCACACACACATATATGTACATTAGACATAGTGCTCTCAAGCCTCCTTCCCCTCCCTATGCAAACACACACATACACAGACATACACACTTCATTAAGCAAAAAGCATGGAAAAACAGTATATTAAAATGCACAAAACAACATATAAACTTTCTCTAATTTTAGAATTATGTTATGAGTTATGTACACATGTTCAGAAGCCTTTGTAGTTGAATCACCTTATAAATTGAAAACAAATAAATGAATGACGCTCCCAAATATGCAAAACAAAGCAGTTGGGAAAGTCAAGGGAAAAGTTCATTGTAATAACAATGAGCAAAACTATAATAATAGTTGCTAATAAGCAAGGGATTTCGATGTTCATTAAAATCTTATAACAACCTGATGGCTAATTGTCATTTTGAAGACACAGACACTGAGATTCAGGGGGACTCACAGAGCTTTTCACACTACAAATATGCAACAGAGCAAAATTTGAACACAAATTTTCTCCAGACTTTTCACCACTCCAGTTATATGTTGCCTCTTTAGCCACCTAGGAAAAGCAAGTTCAGCTTTCCCCCTTTATTTTCCAAATCTACCTCTTTCTAGACTGGGGCTCCAGATGCACTGGTCCCAGAGTTGGTTAGGAGCTCTGCACACACTCAAGGAGTCACTGCCCTCTAGTGCGTGTCAAAGGCACTCAAACAGATCAGCTGTTCTTGTGAACTAGAAGCTCAACACCCACGCTAAGGGAATTTTGCACTAGAAAAATGGGAAGACACAGCAGTTTGTAGAGATAACAAATATTCTGCCTCGAACAAATATTCTGCCTCAACCATCTAATTCCCCAAAAACCCACAGATTGAAGAGGGTGAATATCAATAAATCTAGAAACTTGAAACCAATCTTTTGAGACTTAGCTCATCGGTATATGTTACTGCTACTCTTTTTTTCTTTCGTGAGTGGGACATACACAGCTTGGCGAAATGGTGTTGGAATCTGGGATAGGGTTCACAGGTGAAGCTTGGCTGGGCAGAATGAAAGTTCCCCAACTTAGTCCTCTTTAGGATTCTGTTCAAACACTGCTAATTCTCAATCAGTGTCTTGATGTTTCTAGTACAGATGAGTGGCAATGGGAAAAACTAGGAAATAGGTCCTTTTCATTCAAACCTGCAGCACCACTCATAGTGCCCAGCTACGTGCCATGCCCTGTGCCACATCAGGGAATATGGAGGAGAACCAGGCCAGGTTGCTACACTCAAGAAGATTGCCATGCAGAGGTCTTTTGTGCTCCCTTTCTTCTCCACAGTCCATTGGTTGAGTTGACATCTCCAATGAAGTGAGATATTACTTTTTTATTTGCATTAGAAACTAAGGTGGCTAATTCTTTGAAAGAAATGGCAGCATGGCAGTTGCAAGTAAGGCACAGGACTCAAGAACTCATACAAGATAACCTAGTGCTCACACATAGGAATAATAAGAATCACACACTAAGAGCCAATAGCGCATTTCAAAACAAACATTAAGCTGCCATTTCAATGGGGTATACCCCAGGGATTAGAGTTCAAAGGGCAGTCTTTATCATTATAACACATTTGTACTGGACTGTTCAAGACAGGTAACAATTCCAAGTTTAATTTGGTACCTCTCCTGACCCTCAGCTTGAATTATATACTAGACTACCTGCATGATGTTTTTCACACAAATACCCTTATTAGAGAATGAAGTAGCTCTTCAAGAATCGATCCACTTTCCTTCTCTGATTGTAGCCTATAGCTCTTGCCTTCAGCCTGCACACTCTTCTCCTCCCACATGTCACATCTCCCATCACTGTGAAATAGAAACTCTGAGTGCATGAATGTCAAAACAATGTGCTAATGTGGAATCCAGCCACCCAAGTTTGTTCTGAGCACAGCTATTGCGAAATCCAATCTATTTTATCACTCTGTCTTCGTGCTGGATTTAGCAGCTTCATAATTCCACACCTCTGTCAACGAGACCCTCATTATGCAGGCTTCTAAACATTTTACTTGGGGAAAGAATAAACAACATATTTAGTACTAATGAGGTGAGATATTGCTTTTTTATTTGCATTACTGTTTAATGATTGCGATATCTCCAGCACTTTGAGCTCTGGGAGCTTGTTTTGATTGATGCAGTTTCTCAGTGAGCAGCTCTTGCAGACAACCAGCTACTTGCACAGTCAATGTGTCACATGTTTGGGATGTGTGGCTTCAGAATTATAGCAAAATGGAGCGCCCATCTTCCACTCACCATGGACGCTACGCAGGTAGTAATGCTACTCACTTTGTTTAGGCTTAGGTTGCAGCATAAATATTGAAAATGGACTGTTCACCAGCAAGAGAAATTTAATCATAACATTTTCCCACTATTGTCCTCTTCTTTTTCTGTACAACGATTGTGAAATGTCAACAATTTTAAATGTTTTCCCTGATCCTAATTCATCCTAATTCTTCCTGCCTCAACATTCATTTATTCAAACAGACATCACTTGGTGCCATCTTATAAAATAAAGTGAAATAAAACATACTCACTCCAAACTCAATATGACAATAGCAATGCTGGGGCTCAAACTGGAGAGAAATTAGGAACAATAGAATAATTACAAATTTACTTCACCACAGGTCAAATGCAAAGACAAAATGAAAAGATTAGAGTCTTTGTATCCAGGCACTGATAGATTTGAATCCAAGCTGTGTTCCTTAGCAGCTCTGTAAATTTATGCTTGTCGTTTGACACTCAGATTCTTTATCAATTAATGGGGATTAAAAACACATGAACTTCATTGGTTCTAAGGATTAATAAGATAATGCATGTAAAATCCCATTGTCCAAAGCCCTGGTGCATATCAAGCACTCAACACATATTTGCTCTTATTATTATTAAAACACTCACAATAGAGTGAGGCAGGTAGATAAATAATCAACACAGAAAAATAGAAGTGGTACTAGAAATAAGTTTGCACAAGAAGACTGAAGGAGGACAGCTTTTATATCTCTGTGTTTAATCCCTGAACATTGAAAGCAAAAACAATTCTCATTCACACCCAAAAGGAAGCCATACTAACCTAAGAAACCCTTAGCCCAAAAAAAAAAAAAAAAAAAGAATTAATAAAGACCTAAGTTTAAACTGGAAAACTCGTAGCTGGGAAACTCTCCATTCAAGAGATGTTTTCTGTCTCTATTCACAACCTAAATATGGAGCCTGAAGATCTGGGTTTCAATCTTGATCCTATCCCTCCCCAGCCTATAAGGGGAGCGCTATCCCATTTGTTTTAAACAACTGTTGTGAGACTCACATGGTGTAATGCAATGGAGACTGTTTATGTATGCTGGTTACTATACTCTAACTCAGATGGATAAATAAGATACTACTTAATTAACAATTCCATTTAAATTTAGTCATAGTTTTACTTAATTAGTAAATGTGAATCTTAGGAGTAGTTAATTTAGTTATTTATTTTTTTCTTTTTTGCCTTCCAAAATGCCTTGGGGTGAGATGTTCACCTTAACATCACGATGTTATTTCATGGCAGAAGACTAAGTCTCAGGAGCAGACTATACTAAGTACCTACAGTTCACTTTCATTGCAACACTTACCCAGAAAAATCTCTGTGGTCCATGAGATTTTTTTCAAAGAGAAATGAGGATACTAGGAATTAACTAAAACAAAAATTTCACAAATAATAGGCAGACTTCCTGGAAATATTTGAAATTCTACAGTGGTGATACTGGATGAGTTTGACCTCAATAAGACATCAGATTACCTCCTTCAAAAAAAATCCTTGGCTCAGAAATGTATAAAAGGAAATAGTATATATTTTCACTTACTATCTAGAATCATTCTATTTCTATGTTTTTGTTAAGGCTGTCTTTGCTATGTAATGTTATGAAATAAAATATATTCATCAAAATAATTGGCATAACACTTAAACATGACCACCAATTTTGTTTTACTTGCTCAATACTTCTGTATTATATATTTTCTTCATATTTGTCTCTGTAAACACATGAATCACAGTAAGGTATCATGAAGTATAGTATAATTTTATCTTTAAATTAGCATTGAAAACCATTATTCTGGGGAACAACAAGAACAAGAATTTCTTATCAAAAATAAAGTTTCTTGATTTGGTACTGGTTTTGAAGAATTCCCAATATGTAATTTAGGTTCATTCTCTGGCTTTAATGGGCACTTTATTTAGTCATATGTATTTAGTGAATTCCTTCTTTGTTCTAGGCACTGTGCTTAAGTCTGGATACTGATGGCAAATCTCAAAATGGTGCTGCTTTTGCACATTGATTGATGCCATAGTCTATGGCCTTACTCACAATTTCATAACCCTAACATGTGGTGTGAATGGGAGGCAGAAAGTGTAAGCACAGAGATTTGAGAACAGGTGAGAAAAAGTGGGAATGAATGAGAAGAAACAGGAGAGGTTTGAAGCCTCCCAAAACTCTCACTGAAAAAGAATTTCAGATGTCACTTACTCTCCATAAATAACTGTTTATAGGTGAGTTCTAAATTTTTATAGCTCCAAGGAAATGCCAAATTTAATGTTTCATATTATAGAATACACAGTGAATTGCTACATTAAAATAAGGATTGGCTAGAGATTTGAAGTTGTGAGTCTGTTTTTATGTCTTTGTAATGTTTTGGTATATGGTAATCATACTCTGCAGTGAAAATAGGGAAAACAAACCTTTCATAAAGGGAGAATTAAATAAAAATTTTGGTACTCACAACTATAATTACAAAGGATTAGGTAGGTATTCGAGCTTGGACACTATGGAGAGTTATTTTCATTTATGCTTGGTTAAATGAGTGCAATGCTGCTACTATTTATTGTGATTATAACCAACATACTTGGCATCCTATAAACTAGAAATATGGGTTGAAACACCATTTAATGTAAATCTTTTCCAAGTCAGTGGCAATGAGTTGCCTATTCTTACTACAAGAAAAGACAGGAATTAGTTGAAAGAGATCACTTAAGATTTAACTGAATGTTTTTGTGTTAAAAACACATCTTGAAAATTTACTCATTTTTTGGAATTCATTTCTTTCCCCCATAATATTAATAAATAGTAGAGATAGAATCTGGGTCTTTTAGTAAAATATCATGTGTGTATCTACAAAGGCATGGAAAAGGCATGGAAATCAACCTTTTGCGAATTAATTCCTTTCAACCCCTCCAGCTTTCATGCATTGTCCTTTTATGAACCATCTTTCTGCCCCTGCCCGAGGCAGGGTCATAGGGAGATGGTGACACTCTCATGCTGAGAATAGCAGCACTGCTGTTAGGCAGGACATTTTTCATCTCATCTATGAATCTTGACAAATGTAGCTACTTATTGGTCTACTGTCTCTTGATTCTCAACCTGCTGCCCATTTTTTTGATGCCTACAGTTATCCAACCTTTGTTCGTTTTACCAGAAGTACCAACTGGGGATTACTTAAATATGTCCAAATTTGAACCCAAGTCTGAGATGCAAGTTTTCATCCATCTTACTTTCTCTGTGATTTTCTGAACACCTGGGAGGAATTGTTAACATTTTGCTTGGTGAGATGGTGGGAGAGGTTGGATAACCAAATAGTGAAGGACTCAAACAAAAATTACAGGCTCCACAGAAGTTAATAAGAATCTGTTTTCTATAGACATATGGAGTTGCATATTATAAATGATGAGGAAAGTAACATATTTGATGACAGTCAGTAGCAATCAGTTAAATACACTAAATGTACCATCGATGTATTTCTATAAGTCAATGTGATGTATTATAATTAAGTGGACAGAAAATTGTACACTTTGCTGTAGTTTAAAAAAAAATCAATTTTCCCAGGGTCACACAGCTCATCATAAATAAACCATGAGAGAAGAAAAGGAACAGAGAAAAAATCCCTTGTAGTTCTAATGAAGGTAGACAGTAGTATCAGACAGAGGATTCCATAGGAATTTCCATCTTTTCTCAATGTTCCAAGTCAGATGTTAGTGCTATTTACTGGTGTCTTCCAATTTTATTCTCAGAAGTAAATATTTACAGTGGACTTTCATTTCCAGCAGATTTTCGGGGCATAGGAAAAGTGTTGACACAGAAAATGTTTCTAAAAGCTGAATGTGGGTTTCTGCTTGATTTTTTAAAAATCAATTTTTTAAATTTTTAATTTTTTAAAAATAATGTGTGATACCAAGATATCAATAAATTCAACACTGATTTGAACTTTAAAATTTTGCATTTAGTTCAGTAGGTACTAAGTACCCATTATTCTATGCTTTGTTGTATTTTCATTGGCCTGATCTATCTCCCACCGTATTCTAATCATCTCCTTATGTATGATCCAGGGTGGGGAAAGAATACTAAATGTGGGTTTCAGGACTAGTTGACGAGTTGGGACTGAAGTTGGAATAGACTATTCTACTCTGTACAACATAAGTTGTTAAGGATCAGCCATAGACAAGATCCACTGGAAAAGGTGGATATTTGAATATTTGCATAACAAAATTCAAATGCTAGCAGACACAAAGATCAAAGTGAAAAATCCAGTTTGTTGAACCAAAAGTTCATAGCAACAGAAGAGGGTTCATATTATGAATAGGACAGTTCCTGTAATAAGGACGTTTCCCAAGTAAGTGACTCTAACACATTTTAATATATTTTACCTTTAGATACCAGAAAGTAAGAGGCCCTGAGATGCTTAACTTTTAAGACATGGTGACATACCTATTGGGCATATGTTGATGCTCCTGGTATCTCTTAATAGTTTATACTAAAGCTATTATTCTTGTCAAATCATTTAGTTTTCTTTCTTATATCTATCACACAGAGTTAGAACTCAGAACTATAAGAATTTTTGGAATGAACTAGCTTGGCCTAGATTGGGATGAAACCAAACAGAAAAAAAAAATTGATGCAATTTAAGAACATCTATGAAAATCTGACTCCCTGGCTATACATTAGATGAATCTGGAGAGCTGAATTGATATTGTTTGTTGGCTTGATTTTTTTTTTTTTAAATATCCCAGTGCTGGGGTTTCATTCGAACAAATTTAATACATTTTCTGTAAATTGGTCTCAGGTATGAATTATTTGCTCAAAATCTTTCAAGGTGATTTAAATGCATAAGCAAAATAAAGAATGACTAACCTAATTCTACTGGTCCTTGAAGTCAAATTTAACCTTATAGGGAGAACTGAGACATTCACTGACTGAATTTTCAAGTATAAAATATGTAATGGGGGAAGAATGGTTATTATCCATTGGAAATTTATCTTCATTGTGTTAATTCATTTAATAAACATTTTTTTTGAATGAGTATTCTGTGCCAAGCATAGGTATCAAAAATAGGAGCAAACACACTCACAAGCAGATATTTGTCCTGTCTTTTTAGTAAGTCCGAAATGCATCACAGTTCTCTACCCATATAACAAAAAAAGAGATCAGGAACAATTTAAGGCCATTTCAGGAATTTCTTTGCACCTCTTCATTTGCTTTCATCCTATCTTTCGTTGACTTTCTTAACTTCGTTTGAGATCTTCTGCCCTGCAAACTTGATTCTGCCTCTGGACTATTAAGCCTGGGATTTTTATGTGACCTCCTCACAATTTCACTCTTAGATCCTCTAGTACCTTTGGTCTTTACAGTGCTCTGACTCTTGCTGCTCCAGCTGCTGTGGTTAGATTTTTGCTCTTTAAAGAATAATCTCTTTGATAGTTCTAGTTCACTAGTAAAACGGGAGAATGATTTTGATACACAATGGGATTAAGAACCACAGCTCTAAAAGAACATAAAAAGATGGAAGAAACCCCCAGTTCAGTAGTTTTATTTTTTTTAAACTCACTAGGAACTTCAACAAAGTACATGCTTTCTTTGCTTCAAAACCTATGGGGAGCTCATAATATGAATTCTATTGACTCTTTATGGAGAAGAGGATGAAACACCCAAAGAACCTTTTGCACAGTCTGCATGGCTCGGGTTAGGACTCAGTTTCTTTAGGGCATGTCATTTGTCTAAGGGTTTTTACATTCTAAAGACATACTTTTGACTGAATTGTTTTAAAGTTACTTTATTTTGCAATAGCTCTCCTTTCAAAACCTTTATTCTTCCCAAACCTAGATGCTTTTTGGAAAGAAGAAGAAAGCAAAGTAATATCAAAAACAGATCAAGTGACAGTCAATTATGGATCAGCATTTTTTGTGTGAAAAGAAAGATAAGTGTCATCTACCTCTAAAGATTAACAGGTACCCTTTAATTTATTTTGAAAACCTGGTGACTAGTTGTATAACTCCATCACATCTCCCTAAAAGTATTTGTGTTCCCTGTGGACACAGTATGAGGTTTCTCAGTCTTTCTAACATCTCCCTTTAATTACACAGCAGGCCATTGTGTACTTCACTCTCACACACAGGCTTCCCAGCTAGTAGCATCATTGTGCTGCACACAGTATGTGGCCTCTCCATTTTTGCAAAATAGCTTTCTCATAGAAATTTCATCCAAAGACTAATGGTTTCACTCCAGATTGTCTTCCCCAAGTGGAAATATCACGTTTTTGCTATTAGACTTTTTCTTCTTACCTTTACCTAAATTGCAATATTTTCCTCTGAAGGGAAAGCCATGAAAAAAAAAATGCACTGTTGGGCTAACAATTGTAAGAAAAGCCTTAAGATAGGTTAATTTTTGATGTATCAGAAATTCCACATAATTTCTCTTATTTTGACTTGAAAATTTCATGTTTTATTTATTTGAAAATATTTTTCATTTAAAAAGCAGGAAGTTCTCTAGGATTTTCCTAACTTATACATGGCTTTAATATTTAGATGTATTCTTGTTTGTAATCAAGTCAGTATTTTTATCCAGAAATTATAGAAAGGAATTTTTTCAAAAGCAACAGGCTGGCTTGTCTGCAAAATTATCTTTACATTTTTACTCAAATCTCCAATGTGTATGATCTCGATTCATTAGCAGGAGAAGTATTGCCATATCAGATTAATGTTCATCAATTATGTTGCCTGCTTTTTAACGCTTTCCTTTCTTCAATAGTCATCAAATGTTACAAGGCATTACACAATAATTGCTCATAGACAATGGAAATACAAGGAGGACATCACTTAGTTTATATCCTTGGAAATTTGAAACTTAAGTAGCAGAAGACTGGAAATGCAGAATAAAATAATGCCACCCAAATTTGATGAGTGTCACAAAAGACATATGAAGTGCGCTGAAGGTTCATAGGAGAGCTAATAAAGACATTTCGTTCAAGTAGTTAGACTAGAGAAGTAAGTCTCTATTATTCACTTATATAAGAGTGTCAGTTCCACTATTATGAATATGTGAGCAAAATGTCTTTAAGACATTAGGTGTCCTTAGGGGTTAGCCATGCCTATTTTGCAATAACAGAATGTTAGCTTTGCCCAAGAAACAATATGTTGCCCTTACTCATCTTCTCAAGTGACTGAGGGTAGGACACAGAGAGCTGGAGGTTGCCCTACCTACTGGCACAGATGCAGTGTCTTCAGGAAGCCAAAACTGATCTCCAGCCAACTCCACATACTGCTGGTTACCTGCACAGACAAGGAACAACAGGCCACAGTCCTCTTATCAAATTGAACAGTAGCCTCATTTAAAAAAAAAAAACAGGCATTTTTCTTTAGAATTTCAGACTGTTCTTTCTGGATTGTGTTCACTCTTGTTTAACACACTCATTTCCACCAAATTGCTTCAGAAACCCTGGAGTATATCCTAATGAAATATAATTTAGGTTCCTCATCTTCATATAAAGATAGGAATGAGTGACATTACATAAAAGTATGCTATAAGTAATGAAGGTGAATTACTAATGATAATAAAAACAACTCATTATCTTTGCACACATTTTATAGTTTGCAGCACCCTTTGCCTTTATTTTCTTATTCGATCCTTGCAACAGCTATGCAAAGTAGTTATGCAGGTATCACTGGTCATATTTTATAGGTGGTTAAAATAATGGCAAAAGAGATTCTGTCATTTGTCAGGGCACACAATGATTAAATGTTACTGCCAGGGCTCAAACACTAAGTTTTCTGACTCTAAATTCACTGTTATGTACACAGATAATGGTGAAAGTTTGGGTACCCATTTTTTTTTTTGAGGGAGGTATATGTAGTCTTTTCCAAGTGTTGAGACAAACCATACAGTCATTTATTTTGCCTTCATATTTGAGCAACCCTCATTATATTAGCAGGGGCATATAAGCTTTCAGATAACTTTCCTTTACTCCATTAGCTTAAGTCTACTGTTTGTCATTCAGAGTGCATTAAACTTGGGGGGGGGATGCAGGAAATCATCATTTCAAATTCAATACTGAAGCATGATTTGGGACAACTTAAGGATGCCAAGTGGTATCTGCTGGTACCATGGCTGTCATTCAATAGTTTTCTCAGGCTTCTCCTCCAGCAACAAAAAACAAAGTGTCTGAGCTTAGCCAAAGTTGGACCAATGATGATATGGAGTGACAGGGCTTTCATTGCACGGGAGACAGCTTAACTACTTCTTGCATTGTGCTCCTAAAAGATGCATATGGAACACTCAGTGTATGAATGAAGCATGTGTGATCTTCAGGGAGAGCCGGCCAAAGTGCTAAAGTGCATGGATTTTAGATAAGGCAGTGTGAACATGTGGCACCGTGTGAATAAAGTGTGATAGTGCCTATCAGAATGCGCCTGCATCATATTCTTGCTTGACACATTAAGCAAAGCTTTCAGTTCTGGGTGTAACGATGATGCGATTTTGTTCACAATTGTTTCATGATAGCTTGTTGTGGGACTTTAAATCCAAAGACTATTTTCCCATCAGGAGTGACTTATAAGGAAGCACCATACACCTAATAGTGTGTTATTTACACTTAAGGTTGAGAATTCATTAATTCTCATCTTCAGTCCAAAGAGTTCAACCTGTTGAATACCCCAGCATACTTTATACTTAGCATAGAGAACCTGTCCATTGCCCAATCAAAAGTGCTGCACCAAGAATTACATATTTGAGCTGCAATTCCACATTCTGGAATTGCAATTCTTTGATCAGATGAAATAAAGGGAGTAATTGTGTACACATGTGTGTCCTCCAGTATATTCATTCATATATACTGAACTTAAACATTGGGTGGTAGTACTTATATTTTTGTTTGTTTTTACATCTTGTTTTAAATTTCTAATTTACACCAGTGTAATTCTGAACTGTATTATTTGTGGATCATTTTAAGGTAAAGGTGGTTTAGTCTGTGTTCCTAAGAAATCAAGACCTGAAATAAATTGGAAGTGCTTCATTGGGAAATGTGATCTGAGAAGAATAAATAAGAGATGGGGATTGAAACATCCTATGAATAGGGATGAACCAAACAAAGATGCCTCTCTGAACTGATTGTATATGGTACATAGCATAATTGCTTGTTCAAACTCATAAGATCTCTTGAAGAGCCATATAAAAGCTCAGTTTAAGACTATCTATAGAGTAAGACAGGAAAAAGCATCTACCATTTGCACCATTGGCAAGTTTGCCTCTTAGAGCATTTCCAGTTTACACTGGAATGAATAGACATAGAGTTACCCCACCCCAGCAGAACTATCAACAGAGGAATACAGAGAAACAAAAGAACAGGTCAGACAAAACCAAACCAATAACCAAACCAAACAACAATAAGATGTTTGACATCTGAATACAAAATTGCAGCGACCAGAGGAGGTGATGGCAGAGTGGGAGTGGAAGAAGGAAGGGAGCCAATGAAACATGGTGGAGAATTATTGGAGCATTTGTGAGAAAAAGAAGAATCAAATTACTAAAACCAAGAATATAAATTGGACATTAATACAGATCTCGCTGAAACAAACAAAAAGGGATTCTAAGAGAATACTATTGATATTGGTATGTTAACAAGTTAAGATACCTGAACCAAATAGGCACATTTCTAGAAATGCACAAACTTCCAAAACTAACTCTAGAAAATCTGAATAGACCTAGGAGTTATGAGATGGAGTCAGTAATCAAAAATCTTTCAACAACACCAACAAAGAACCCAAGACCATTATATAACCTCACTTAGTAGACTCTACAAAATGAAGAATGCTTAATGCCAATCCTTTTCAACCTCTTGCAAATTTTTTTTTTAAAAGACAATCGGAGACTAATGTCATATGTGAAAGTAGGTGCAAATGTCTTTAAAAAATAGTAGCAAACAGAATCCTGAAGCGTAAGAGAGTTAAAAGACCTGCACATTGTAAACTACAGAACATTACTGAATGAAGTTAAAGGAGGTACAAATGAATGGAAAGACATCCCAAATGTCCAGGAAAGATGAATGAATAAATAAAATTGGCATAGTTATACAATGGATTATTACTCAGATATAAAAAGAAATGAAATAGTTACGTGCTATGACACGGATGAACATTGAAAATATGTTAGGTGAAATAAACCAATCACAAATTACCAGTTAGTGTAGGATAACTTTTATGTAAAATGTCTTTCCATAAATCCATAGAGATGGAAAGTAAATTTTTGGTTGCCAGGGTCAGGGAAGGGGGGTGGGAGTGATGAAATGTCGAAGAATTAGATAATAGTAATATTATATCATATTAGAAATATTTTAAAAAATCCCACTGAATTGTACATTTTGAAGTGGTTATAATAATGAACTTTATCTCAATAAAATTTTTCAAAGTTTGTTGAAGAAAATATGTCAAATATATAGTTTAGCACTCTAAATGATCAGAATTAAAACATCACATGAAATTATAACACAAATAGTAATAAACACTTAAATTTCCATGAGTCAGTAATATAAAAATAATCATTCTTCATTTCACAAGATCTAAGATTTTCTTCTCATTAAAGGTAGAGAAATGGACCATAAGATTACTTGAAAATCCCCTTTAGGCAGCTGCCTGAAGAGAAAGAAAAGTAAGCTTGGCTGTTTAGTATGAGAACTGGGCTATTTCTTTGAATTAAACAAATGCAAACATTTTTATCTCGAATCATTGGATTCCCAGGAATAATGGACTTTAACTATAGCTTCCAGTTATATTCATTTAAATTCAAATTTGTGGCTAAAATCAAAACTCTTTCAAGTAAATTAAATAGACACACAAATTTATGTCTATGTCTCCAGCACTGGAGGTAGAGCTCCTTGATGTAATTAAATCCTTCATCATTTGGAGCCATTCTAAGAATGCACTAATTGTACTCACACTGGAAACTTTCAGGCAATAAATCATGAGCGAGGACTCTCTTCCTTCACTATGATTACAGCTCTGCTTCAGCACGAATGTGCTTTCTTTCAGGGCTCACTAATGCCTTCAGTTGTTGCAGCATATCAAATTCCTTCTGAACTAAATTGTAATGGAATGCATGGTGCATCCCTCAAGATGTACTTGTTTCAAGGTATTTAGGAGAGGCTAGATGAAACAACATCAATAAAATAAACACAGTAAAACTCGCAGTGCCTGATATTACACATTTTTTGTTACTATTCATTCACTTGACAGTCATTCAGTGATTGTTCATTTTTTAGCTAGGTACTGTTTTTGACAGGCTTTGAGTTTCACATTCACTGATTTCAAGGAGACCACAGTGTCTTGGGGGAAACAGACAAAACAAGAAATAATGATGATTTAATGTGGCAAGTAGAATGACAGAAATACACCAGTGTGAGAACAAAGAGGAGGAACACATAGCACAAACTGGATGAGAGAAGACTTCCAAGAGAAGTTGTCTCTTTTTGGGATTAAGAGAGACAACTGGAGAGGGAGGTAAAGGGAAAGTAAACTTAAGCAAGATAAGGCTTCATAAAAACACAGAGGTAAGAAACAGTTACAGAGAGCAGGTATAATGCAGTCTTTTGACTAAAAAATGTCACCAAGAAAGGCTTTGTACGGCACATTTAAGAGTTCAGATCTTACCATATCGGTAATGGAAAAGTATGAAACGTTTCTAAACAGTAGCAAAGTACAGATCGATCTGTATTTTATGCAGGATGATTTTGAAGGGATTTGGAATGTCAGGGGATATACTAGAAAATTTTAGAGTGAATAGTCTGAATGAAACATTCTATACATCAGAATAGAAAGCTTACAAATTTCTAACAAACTTTTGTCATGTAGGTGTATAGGTTTACATACTGAGGGAAAAAAATGACACTTGAAAAACTAAATACTATTTTGAAAAGGTATTTTTTTTCTGAGTCAGGAATAGATAGATGCCAATCTAATGTTAGAGATTAAGCCTAGGATCACAGTTTAGGATTAACCACTGCCATCATAAAAATTTCAATCTTTTGAAAACCAAAAGGCAAGAAACTCTAAATTTTACATATCAGGCCTTAGCTATTTGCCTGCCACTATCCTTGATTCAAAAAAATTCCCACTTCAATATGTAATATTTGTAGATTTTCCAGTAAACTTGAAGAATTAAATTGAAAAGCAAACCAAAGCAAAACAAAACAATCCATTGGATCATCACAAAATCTAATCAACTTGGAACTTTTTATTTTGCTTTGTTTGTGAGACAGTTTTAAGTGACTGTATGAGGTTGACTAACAATGGCTAGAGCAAACATTGTAAAGGTCACAGTGCCTTCTAAGAGCGCAGTGCACAGCCATTTGGCAATACCATCAATTGCTCTGCAGTAAATCATGAATATAGATCTAGCCAGAGGACAAAGCAGAAAAGAGTTGATACAAATTCCAGATAAAACATAAAAGCATAGACTTCTCTTTTTTTCTCTCTGAAAACTTTCATCTCATAAATTGAAACAGTGTCTTATTGTCCTGAACAAAATCCCTCCTTTCTCAGAGGAAAGCACCATGAAAATTAACGTCCACTAACATCAATGTTTGTTTGAAGTAAAGAGTCTATTATAACTCCATTAGAAGAGAATTGCTTGTGGCATCAAATTACTGTGGGAAACCAGTCCATGCTCCGCCTTCCCATACACACATCGCTAAGACCCCGTAGAGAATCCATTAGTGGGACCCAGAGTCACACTAGCCTATAATTTTTCTTTGCCTTGGAAAACAGTAGCCTATAATTTTTCTTTGCCTGAGGTTTTAAAAAGTCCGGCCCTGGCTGAGTCTTATGCACGCTGTCATCATCCCAAGTTCAACTCATATCCTAGTTACTGTCTGGACACCACAAAAAAGATGACTCAATGGAAACAGCCTTGCTTATAGGGAACAAGGAATTCCTCTTAGCTGAGTTCTCTTGATTTTGCTATTGGAAATTTGATTTAAATTTTACAAAAACAAATTCTCGACAATTGGTTCTATTTTAATATTAGTTATATTGGGTCATCAAATGTCTGCACTTGATTTTGTAAGCTTTGTAACAATCATAGAATTTTAAGTATGTCCAAAAAACAGATTATTTGTCATTGTAGAAGGCCATATTTCAGTGATTGTGGAATGATACTTAAATATATTACATTTAAGTATCTCAGTCTTATGTTTTAAGGCAACAGTTATGCAGTTATGAATATAAAATGTTAATATAATTGTTAGAGTATGTCAAACGTACTGTGTTTAGTCAAACACACAATATTTTTTTAATATTTATTTATTGATTTAATTAAGGCAACATTGGCTAACATTGTATGTGATTCAGAGGCACAGGATCATACCTCCTCTGATGAATGTCCTACAACAACCACATCCACCACCAAATGCCCACATTTCTATACCATAGTCCATTGTGCCCCCTCCCCATAGTTCATTTCCTTCCTCCCCCTCTTGCAACCTCTATTCCGCCATCAGTTTTCCAGAGTTTGTTATTGGTTTGGTTTTATCTGATTCATCCAGTATTTGTCTTTCTCTTATAACTTATTTCATTTAGCACTATTCCCTCCAATTCCATTGGTGTTGTTGCAAATGAGAAGAGCTCATATTTTATAGCTGAGTAGTATTACATTGTGTATATATACCACATTTTTTAGTCTGCTCATATGCTGTCCACAACTTGCTTCCATTACTTGGCTATTGTAAATAGCACTGCAGTAAACAGAGGAGTGCCTATATCCCTTTCAATTAATTTTTTTTTTGCATTCTTCATATAGATAACTAGGAATGGAATTGTTGTAGCAGATGGTAGACCAGTTTTTTCATTTTATTTATTATTTTAGCATTTTTTAGAAAACTCCATATTGTTTTCACAAGTACTGGGCCTGTCTACATACTCACTGACAGTGTCTGAGGGTTTCTTTTCCTACATATTCTCACCAAGACTTGTTTCTGGACTTTTTCATATGGACAATTCTCAAAGGTATGAGATGGTACCTCATTGTCATTTTTATTTTCATTTCCCTGATGATAAGTGATGATGAGGATTTTTACATGTGTCTGTTGGCCTTCTCTGTGTCTTCCTTAGAGAAATTTCTACTTAGTTCTTCAGATCCTTTTATGATTGGGGTCTTTATTTTCTTATTGTGAGTTGTATAAATTCTTTGTAGATCTCAGATATCAGCCCTTTGTCAGATAGATGATGTACAAATATTTTCTCCCATTCAATTGGGTATATTTTTGTTTCAGTGACAATTTCCTTCCTGTTCAGAAGCTTTTTACTTTATACAGTCTCATTTGTTTATTTTTACTTTTGTTTCTACCTCCACAATGATATCACTGAAGTCAATATCATAGAGTGTTATGCCTGTGTTTTCTTCAATTTATTTTATGGTGTCAGGTCTTTAATCCATATCTTTAATCGATTTTTCAGTTAACTTTTGTATAAGGCATGAGATGTTGATCTAGTTTCATTCTTTTGCATATGGCTGTTCAGTTTACCCAGTTAAGAGACTCTTCTTTCCTCAGTGTATACTCCTGGATCCTTTGTTTTATATTAACTATCTATAGATATGCAAGTGTATTTCTGGGCTCTGAATCCTATTCTATTGTTCTGTGTGTCTGTTTTTGTTTCAGTACCTTATGGTTTTGATTACTATAGCTTTGTAGTATAGTTTGAAGACTAAGGCAATGATATCACCACTCTTCCTCTTTTTTTTGTCAGGATTGCTTTGTCTTTTACAGTTCTTTTCTGGTTTCATATGAATTTCATTAATGTTTGTTCTATTTCTTTGAAGAATGCCATTGGAGCTTTGATAGGAATTGCATCAAATCTGTATATTGCTTTAGGTAAGATGGCCATTTTAATATGTTAATTCTGTAATCCATGAACAGCAAATATCTTTCCATTTCTTTGAGTCTTTATTTCTTTTAACAACCTCTTATAGTCTTCTTTGCATAGGTTCTTCACCTCCTTTGTTAAGTTTACTCTTGATATTTAATTACATTTTTTTGCAATTGTGAATGGGATTGCTTTCTTGATTTCTTTCTCTTTTATCTCATTGTTTGTATACAAAAATGGAACTGATTTCTGTAAATTGACTTTGTACCCTGCTTCTTTACTGTACTGATTTATTATTTCAATCAGTTTTTTAATGGAATCCTTAGTGTTTTTAAAGTATATTATGATGCCATCTGCAAATTGTAATATTTTGCTTCTTTTTCAGGTTAGATTTCTTTTATCTTTTTCTCTTGACTACTTGTTCTTGTCCTGCCCTGGATGGCCTACAGACATTTATCTGTACCCACCTTCAATGTTCAATGAAGCATACATTTCCTTGTGCCTCCTCTGATGTAACCTGTGCTGGTCTCTGATGTCCAAGGTGTTTTCAGATTCATCTTGAACCACAGTAGTGTCCCTCTAGTTAACCGTTAGATGTTCCTCTGGAGAGCAAATCAAGGAACCTCCTCTTCCACCATCATGGTGACATCATGAAGCCAAAATATTTTTTAATTCTGTCCTGTGCCCTCTTTTTCTTTCACAACCCACAATTGATTTATTAAAAAATCCCATTAGTTCTACTTCAGATATTTACAGAACCCAACCATTTCTCACCAGTACCACCATTAGCCCCTAGTACAAGACACCATTATTATTATTTTTTTAAATTTTGTTATCATTACTTATGTCTTTTACATTGCTGTGTATTCCCCATAGGTTTCCCACCACCAACTCACCCATGAACCATCACCATAATCCCTCATCCTCCCCTCTCCCCCATTCACCATTATTTTTGTATCTGGATGTTGCTACAGTCTGCAATCATTTTATTCTTGTTCATTCTGCTACTATTTATTCCATATAAATTGGAATAAATTCCAATTTTTTTTATTGTTTACACATAACTAATGGTCATCTATTTTTCATTTATCTAGTTTCCTCTCCTACCACTCTGGTTACTCTCTCTATCCTGCTACACCTCTGTGTTGTCTTTCTTGTTCCTCATGGAATATACCAAGCAAATTCCCACCTGAGTTTTTTGTTTGTTTGTTTGTTTGTTTTTCTTTTTACAATTGCTATCCTATCTGCCTGAAGCACTATCTATGCCTATATCTATATATCTACGTATCTATAGATAAATATCACTTCACAACATTTTTCTTCAAACATACCTTTGAAGAGATCTTCCTTGACCACTTTAACTAGAACAGCACACCACTTCTATTCTGTCCATCTCTTTAACTTCTTTATTTTACCAGAAATAGTACTTCAGAGCACTAACCTTTCAGTTTTCTTTGTTTATTGTCTGTCTCCTCCTATCCTAATCAGGATATGCATTACTTGAGAACAAGGAGGACTTGGTTTGTTTGTTTTATTTTTTTCCTGAGGAACTTTCTGTAAGTAGGGGATTATTTAGTTGATCCTCCAGTGACATCTAAGAGTCAATAAGTTTGTTATGCCTTATACTAAGGAAAATTCTATATGGCTTCATGTTAAAAAGTAATTTTAAAAGTTTCTCTGTTTTGAAGAAAAAAGTGTCAGCTTCCCAAGCTGTCTTTCAATTTCTCAAAAACCTGCTTAAAATATAAATGATTATATAAGCTTTAAAAACAAGCCTGCTACTTTGGCAAGGAGACAGCTATGGAATCTCTTACCATTTATTTGCTAAAGCTGATTTTTCCTTCTTCAAGCTATTAAACTTTTTTTGCTGGTGAAATTTACTTTCATAGAATGCCCCTCAGCCTTAAAATATTTGTTCAGCTTTATAGTCTGTGCTTGTGATCATCTTTACACATAAGTGCTTACCCTTGTATATTATTAAAATAAATCTTAAGTCTTCATTAACTAGGCTGATTACCTAGCAGCAGTAGTTAGGCATCAGGCTTAGGTATATGAAGTATAGTGTGCCTATGATTTTTGGGAAATAGCTTGAGTGGGTATTAAGACCTAACAGAAATCAGTTCTTATCCAATGTATAGTCCTTGGATTAAATAAACAGTTGCACACACTTATGCACTTGACTTATCATTTACTACAGTTGAACAAGGTGAATACATAGACTCACTTTGTGAGATACATTTTCTGTGAAATCCCACTTTGACTTGAGAGAATTTTCCAGATCCATCCAGAAGGTAATAGGGGGAAAAACATGTGACAGGGTTTTACATTATTATAAAAAAAATCTATAAAGTGTCTGGAATTTTATTACATGGAAATTCAAAGAAATTCTCCTAGAATTCTCTGTCCCCTGGGTATTCTTAGTTGCAGATATTCTTCTTACTTGTTGATGACACCTTCCTGGCATTCATCACATTGATAGAATTCTATTCTCCTCACTTCTGCTAAGTATGGGAAAAAGCAAACTTGACTTCCTTTTCAGGGTTCACATATTATATTACTGCTTGTCAAATATCCAGATTTAGCACCAATTTTCCCCCCAGGTGTGTTTCAGTCAAACCCAGTATATCTGCTTAATATTATTCATCACACAAGAATAATGCACTTTGGGGTTTTTCCCCCATATACACATTCAGAATCAAACCTTATTTGGTTCTTGACAAATGGTGAGTAATTTATAGTCCAGATTTTTTTTTTAATAATATGTTCTTCTGGCAGCAGAGGAGCTATAAAAACCTCCATATAGAATACTTCCTGGTGTTTCAGAATGGCAGCCTAGGGAGATCCTAGCCTTACCTCCACCCACAGATACGCATAATATACACTTACATGTGGAACAATTCTCTTTGAAACAGATTTGAAAGGATGAATAGCTCCGCCCCAACAAGGGACAAAAGGACCACACCAAAGCAAATAGGAGAGCTAGATATTCAGTTCATCCAGAAATTCCACCTTTGACATGGTGACCAGCAATGTGGAGAGAGATCACAAATCTGGGTCTCTTCCTGAGGAATAGGGGTTTTGGCGCCACATCAGGCATGCTAGTCCTTGGGACCTTGATAAGAGACACAGCTCCCCAAAGTATCTAGCTTTGAAAACAATGGAATTTGTAAGCAGGAGTCCAAAAGTCTGTGAGGAATGGAGAGCTCCCTCTTAAAGTACAAGCATGAGATTCACTTACCTGGGGAAGTAGAAACAAGAACAGCACCTAAGTCATACATGAGGAGGCTCATAGCTAATTTAAAGCCTCTGCCAGAAAACAAGAGTTTGGTGGAACTTTCTCTGGCAACGAAGGCACTGGTGAGTACCAGTTTTGCACTTTTACCTTACCTTGCTGGGCCTAGAGCCATTTGAGCACACAGATATTTTGCTAGAGTCATGTCCTATGTGCTTGGCTCAGCGAACATGGCCATGCTTGGCATGCTCTGTTCCCTTCTGCCACCATTTTTTGCTTGTCCTTGACCTCACAACAGTTCACTGCCACAATAGTTCACTGCCAGAAAAGATTATACACTCATCTAGAACCATGACTTTTCAGCTACCTCTAGTTTGCCACATCTAGAGGTCAGCAGTGTTTCTCACTGTGACCCTACAAGAACATACACACTGGCATACTTTAAAAGTGGATACCTAAGGGTCTGCCTCCAATCAGCCTAAAACTAGCTGCTTTTAAAAGAGATCCCTCCCCTAGACACAATGGCAGGTCTTGGCACACCCTAAACAATAGGGAACTATCAAGAATAAACCAGGCCACCTAGAGAACTACACGGTTCAAGATGTAAAAAATACAGTAATATTGAGCAATAAAGTTCAATATCTTCACAGAACCAACCTTTCAAAATTGGGAGAGGGAACTGTTCTACCTATTACACAGAAACAGTGAAGGAATACGCAGAAGCAGAGGAATATGTTCCAAATGAAAGAACAAGACAAAACCTCAGGAAAAAAGACCTCAATGAATGGAAATAAGCAATCTGTAGATAAATATTTCAAAGTAATAATCATAAAACTTCTCATCAAATTAGGGAAAATAGATGAACAAAGTGAGAATTTCAGCAACAAAATATAAAATATGAGAAAGTAGTAAACAGAAGTTACATAATTGAAAATTATAATAACTGAACTGAAGTATGCAATAGGGTAGTTCAATAGCAGAATTGATGAAGCAGAAAAACAGATACATGAGCTCAAAGACAGGACAGTAGAGCTTACCCAAAGAGAGCAATAAAAAAGCAACAACGAGAAAGAAAAAGAAAGATAGCTCAAGGAATCTATGGGACAACATCAAGCCAAAAATATTTGCATTATAGAATTGCCACAAGGAGAAGAGAGACAGATTGAGATAGAAAATGCGTTTGAAAAAATAATGATTGAAAACTTCCCCAACCTGGCGAAAGAAAAAGACATCCAGGTACAACCACAGAAAGTTCCACATGAGATGAACACATCTTTAATCAAAATGTCAAAAGTTAAAAATAAAGAAACTAAAAGCAACAAGAAAGAAACACGTAACATAAAATGGACTCCTATATGACTATATTATCCTGAAGGACATGTTTTTCTCAAACAGGAAAAATCTACATTATCCAATACACTTTTTTCTTTTCCTTGAGTCTCTCTTTTTTTTAAGATTTATTTATTTATTCATACAAGAACTGGGTTGTAGGCCAAAGGTGTTGGGTGGTGAAGAGGATTCACCAGAGACAGAGTGGGGAGCAGAACAGGCAGATTTACCAAGATACACTGCTGAGGAGAGCAGCAGGTGAGGCAGGAGAGGTCTGCTGCACCATGTGGGAAGCTCCCTGGCCGGGGATCGAACTCCTGCTGCAGTGGCTGTGGATAAATTCATAGTGCTGAGACTTAACCTGTTGCGCCACCAGGGAAGCCCTCTCTCTATGATTCTTATTTTGTAAACATCTCATTCAAAGTCCATCATAATATACCATACATGTTAAAAAGAAATACTCCTACAATGAAAATCAAACTCAAGGAAACATTTAAAGATAGCATTTATTATGAAGATAGAGGCTCTTAACAGCCATAGGCCTTCTTAGCCATGATCTAGTCAGCTATCCTCAAAGGGTGAATGACCATGAGGTTTCACTAAGGTTTTGATTGTGCATTTCACACCCCCATCAAGGTGGCAGGGACAGTGTTTGTGATTTAAAAAAAAAAGTTAACTCTTAATAAAGGCCTGGAATTCAATGTAAGTGAAGGATTATATGTATAAGTACTTAAGTTGTTGATTAGGATAGCAGTAGTAAAAGTGAATAAATGCTAATAAAGAAAAACCTACAGTTATTGATAGATATTAATTGAAAGTCACTGAAAAACTAACAAACTGAAGGGGAAGTTTTTAGATTTTACATGAGTTATGTGTAAGTAAAACTAATAGAAGTCACTTATACTCATATTTCCATTTACTGCCCAATACAACAATGATATAGACATTATGAAATATATAAAATTATCTTTTATAAATATTATTTGAATAAAGAATCGGTGTGTATATTGTTACCACGGCTTGTGTCTCATTAAAGAGATCATCTGCTTACAAGATTAAAAATAGGAGAAACATTACTGCTCACACTAAATATAAGTATTAAAGATTTAAAATAATGACGATTCACATTTAGACTGTATTCCAACCATGAACATTTTGCTTAATGGATCAGACTACTGTTTTTATTTCTCTCAGTTCAGTAGACTGTGATATAACATCTGTAAATCATATAATCACTTGAAATTATTTAATATTTCATACTATACAGAGTAAATTTGTGAACTAGTTTCTGCTGATCACCAATAGGTTAATTACTCCTGCCCATTGATTGGCTTCATGCAACTTAACTAGATAACCTCAAATTTTTTTGCATTTCTTATGACAAGCACTTATTATTGTGTTATATTCTGTAAGATTTTTTTCTGACAGTTATTTATTCTTTGAGTATAAGTTGAGTAAGGCCAAGTTGCTTCCTGAAACCAGAGCTGATTCTACTTTGTCCAACAAGAATAAGAAATTCTCAGAATATAAATAGTTTAAAGATACTTTTTTCTACTGTAAATGGCACGCAGATGGTGCTTAACTGTTCTCTGAATCATTTCCAAAAATGTGCAACATCCTTAATAGAGAGAACTGAAGATGGTTGAGGTTCTATGAAAATCTTTAGAACTTGTAAGTTTTTTCTAGATTTTGTATTGAAATTGTATTACTTATAAAGTCATTTGGAAGACAAGTCATTTCATAGGAAATGACTTTAAATGACATTTAACAATGTCTGTCTAATAAAATATTTTAATTTACTTTATAAATTATTGCACGGATAGTAAGACACTAAAAACCCAAACACTTCCGTCTTCACCCCCACCCTTTGGCTAGCTTGTATGCTCACAGATGGAGCTTTTAACAATTTTATTTGAATTTCACTCTTTCTTGAAAGATGTATCATTCTGTTTCCAGAACTCTATCTACATGTTTTATTTTCTTACATTTAATTATTCTCTTTTCTCCTTTACATCCTTGCCCCTATTTCATGCCTTATTTTCCTTCTAAAGCGTATATTAAGAAAGTGACAAATGCAAGATAGAAATAGGTAAATGAATGGGAGAAAAAGGGAAAAAGAAATAAAGAGCAGAGGACCTGTAAATCATGATTCTCACAGAAGCCCTGGCAAACACACAGTGATTTGTACACAAGCCCGTGCCCATCCTTGGGAAATGACCTATGTGATAAGTCATGGAGTCAAGTATGATTTGAAAACAGTCCTAGAAATTCTTGGGCATGAGGAAATATAGAAATATGTATCAAATAGAGTCGTAAGTTGGCAGAAAGCATCCCCATTATCAAGTAATTGTGAAAATCCTGTGTGCCCAGAATGAAAAACGGGGCTCATGATGTCAACATTTAAAAAATTCAGTTTCTGGGCAAGAATTCAGCATAACTGAGATAGTACTTTTACTTGAGTCAACTCTCTAAGATCTCTGAAAAATGTTTATATCCTGAGTATGTTTCTTCAATACTATCATGTGCTAGTCACGCTACTAGGTCCTACCTTGCATAAATGAATGACAGATGGTCCTGACTTCAAGAACCTCTCCCTAAGGTAAGAGAAACAAACACAAGAAGTAACTAAGAATCTGTGCATTCCAATAAGAAAAGAGTTATTTGTTCTGTCTGTGGGCTGGGATGGAAATAGCAGGAGTAGATTGGTAGAAACTCAGAATACCTGAATAAAACCTAAAGAATGAAGATTATGTCATTGCCAATAGTACTATGGATAATAATCACAATGAATTGATTTGACATGGAGCCAGTTTCTTACGTTACAGTAGGGATCAATTCAAACCTGAGTATTACAATGGAATACTACTAAGCAATCAAAAAAGCAAAAGTCATGCCATTCATAGCAACATGGATGGAGCTGGAAGGGATTATGCTCCATGAAATAAGTCAAAAGGAAAAAGGAAAATATCAGATGTTTTCACTTACAGAAGGAACGTAGGGAAACTGAACAAAGGGTCAAAAAAAAAAAGACAAAACTTGTAAGCAACTATAGATGTGAGACCTACAACAGGGGAAGGGGAGGAAGATGGATCAAAACAGGGCTGGGAATAGCACAACGGACCATGGTGTGGCTCACAGGTGATGTGATGGTGGGATATTTACAGAGACTACATGTGAGGAGAGAAATCAAATACTATACAAAAATGAACAACAACGTAAGAAAATTAAAAAATCAAACAACAACAACTAACCTGAGCATTAATTGTTTCTTCTGACAATACAGAAATGTGCGATCTTAAAGGTATGTGTTAAGATACTCTGATGGGGCTTAGTACCTCTAGCTTATATATATATATATGTATGTGTGTGTGTGTGTATATATATGTATGTATGTGTGTATATATATATGCATATGTGTGTATACATACATACATACATATACACACACACGCACACGCACACACACACAAACACGCCCGCGCGCGCGATGCCAGGGATAATACATTCACATTCAGATCCC
Organism: Scalopus aquaticus; assembly: GCA_004024925.1. NCBI lineage: Eukaryota > Metazoa > Chordata > Mammalia > Eulipotyphla > Talpidae > Scalopus > Scalopus aquaticus. The sequence goes on from PVIJ01007534.1 coordinate 35,511, forward strand.
CATAAGGGCTAATTAGAAGGTGGTGAATGAATAGGGAACAGTTTAAATACATATGAGTAAAGTTCATTTCCACCAAGAAAGACACAAAACCATCTCAGTATATCTTTCATTTTGTTTCACTTTTGATAAATTCAATGGGTACAGAAAAATAATTCTCTAACATTTTTCTGCTGGTTTTTGTGTATATTCATTGAGCTTGAATAAATATCTAGAAGTAGATTGATGGATTTTGTGTATTTTTAATTTATAAGAAGCTATACGATTGTTTTTCTAAAGTGACTATATTATTTTATATTTTCACCAGCATTTCTTAAGAGTTTCAGATTCTAGTTCATTGGTATATTCAGTCATTTTTGCTTAATGTTTTAATATTCTAATATAGTGATATATGATTATGGTTTTAAATTGTATTGTCTTAATGACTAATGATGTTGAGCATCTTTTTTTGTGTTTATAGCTACTTTTTTGTTTTGTTTATGGCTTCTTTGATGAACTTTTGATTTCAAGAATAGGCCCAGATTTTGTGTTGATTGTCTTATTGAGTTGTAAATTTTTTTTTTACCAGAATCTGTTTTGAAAATATTTTTCCTAGTTTGTGGCTTTTAATTTTCTTAGGAATGTCTTTTGATGAACCAAATATTTTAATTATTATGAAGTATAACTGTCAATTTTTTCTTTCATGATTCATGCTTTTTATATCCCATCTAAGAAATCATTGACTAACCTAAGATAACAGAATTTCTCTTGTATTTTCTTCTAGTTTTATAATTTTGGTTCTTATGTTCAGGTCCATGGCTTATAATACTATTTTTTTTTTATCTTGTTAACATTTTTTTTTCCATATAGAGACTAATTTTGACCAACACTACATGATCAATAGACCATCCTTTTCCCATTGGATTATTTTGACAAGTTTGTCTGAAGTTAATTAACAGCATATGTGTGAGTCTATTTCTAGACTCTTATCTGTTCCATTGATCTAATGGTTTTTCTAATGCCAATACCACACTGCCTTTTGTAAAGTAGCTTTTTAAGTATTTAACTCAGGTCATATGAGTGTCCAAACTTTTTCTTCCTTTTCTACTGGGTAATCTAAATTGTGACTGTTTCCCCCATAGAATAAAGTTTTTAATTACTACAAATTGTTATGATTTGAATTTAAGGATGATTATATTGAATCTGTAGGTTAGTTTGGGAAGATGTTATATCTTAATAATATTCGATCTTTGAAGCACTATTTTTCTCCATTATTCAGAAACGTTTTGTAATTTTCAATATACATATGTTTTGTTAAACTGGTGAGAAGAATGTCATGGGTTTTGATGCTGTTGTTTTTAAATTTCCATTATTTATTATTCATCTTAGTATATAGAAATTCAATTGATTTTTTACATTAATATTATATCTTCTGATCTTAATCACTTATCACTTCTTTATTTTAGCAGCTTTTTTTGTAGATTTATATTTAGAAAATTCTGCATTGGCATTCATGTCAGCTGTGGAGAAGTTTTATGTATTCCCTTGCAATCAATAGTGCTTTTTCTCTTTTTTTTCCCTTGACTTAGTGAAGTGGTTGTAACTTCCAACAATGTTGGCTAGAAGTGGTGAGGACGGTTTTTCACCACTAAATAAGAGTATGGTTTTAACTGTAGGTTTCTTTAATTATCTATTTTGATATTTAATTATCTATTTTGATCTCTTTTGATTAAAAGAGGAGTTTTGCAAATATGAAAATATAATTGTGAATTTTTCTCTCTCTCTTTGCAGTTCTGTCTTTTTATCTCCATGTATTTTGAAAAACTGTCATGAGATAATTCAAATTATATCATTAGGTCTTTGGATCTTTATATCTTCCTGATTTAATTGACCTTTTTACTTTTATTTTTTTTACTTTTTTAATCATGCAATTTCTTTCTTTAATTTGTTAATATCCACTTCTCCATGATTAGTGTTGCATGGTATATACTTTCCATTCTTTTACTTTAAGCTATTTTTTATTTGAAATAAATTTATTAAAGATAGCGTATATTTGAATCTTCTCCCCATATTTACCTTTGAATTACAGTATTTATACCATTTACATTTAATGCATTTATTAGTATAATTGGGTTTCAATCTATTAATTTGCTATTTCTTGTCTAGTATCCCATCTATTTTCTCCAATTCTTCCTTGTCATCCTTTGAATTGAGTACTTTCAGAACTCCATTTTATCTCCACTATTGATATGTTAGTGACACATCCTTGTTTCACTTCTTTATTGTTGATGTGTACTCTATAACATGCATCTTCAACTTATCAGTTTACTTCCAGTAAAATTATATCACGTCTTGCATGTTATAAAACCTTACAGCAGTACACTTTTATTTCCTCCTTCCTACTATTTCTATTATTTTCATATGTTTTACTCTTGTATATACTATAAACCCCAAAATAATTTCCTATTCATTTTGTTATACAATGTCAATGATATTTAAGAGAGATTAAAAAATAAGAAAATTTTTGTGTTAATTTCTATTTTACCATTTCTGGTGCTAATTCATTCTTTTGTGTAAAGACAGATTTCCTAAAGGTTCATATTGTTTCTGTCTATAAAACAGATTCCATTTTTTTATTATTCATATTTTTTACATTATTGTATATTCCCCATAGGTTACCCATCACCAATTCACCCGTGAACCATTACCATAGTCCCTTGTGCTCTTATATACCCCTTTTTCAGCCCTTATTTGAGAACATTTCTTATAGTACAGATATGCTGGTGATGAATTTTCTCATTTTACATTTGTAATCTGGAAAAATATTTCTTTTGAGTTTAAATTTTAAAGAGATTTTGTTTGGTATAGAATTTTTAGTTGTTTTGTTTCTTTACCCAATCAAGATGTCATTTCACTGACTTTTGACTTCCCTTGCTGTCTAATAAGTCATTTGTCATAATGAGCTTTATCTCTCTGTTTTTCTTTTCTATAACTACTTCAACAATTTTTCTTTATATTTAGTTTTTAGCAGTTTGATTTTGATGTACCTAGATGTATGTAACCTGTTTAAGATTATTTGCAACTTGGGAGACTATTTGTAGGTGAAGGGTAAAAAATGCCAACTCAAAATATGCTGTTTTGCCTAATGACTATTTTGTGTTATAGAGACTTGAAAAACAATAAATGCAGGGTGAAACTTTCTCCAAATTACACTTTCTTGCCTCAAGATGGTTCCTCCTAAATGAAGGATGGCTTTATTTTATTTTTTAATATTTTTTAATATATAGCATTTTTTATTATTATTCCTATCTTTTACATTATTGTGTATTCCCCATAGATTACCCACCACCGAGTCACCTGTGAACCATCACCATAGTCCTTTGTGCTCTTTTCTCCTCCATTTTGAGCCCTTTCCCTCCCCCTCCCTGGCTGAATGTCTCTTATTTGATTCTCCTATATTCCTGTTATAAGTGAAACCATTTGATATTTTCTCTTTCTTTCTGGCTTATTTCGTTGAGCATGTTTTAATTCCACACCTGGTAGAATTAACACTTATCAGAGGCAACATGAGCCAGATACACTTAGTCACAAACTATTATACTTCCCATCTATTCTCCTGAAGGCCCACTGATTCTTTTTCTAAAAGCCATTTACTTTTCTCTCAGAGGTCCACATTGCCTACTCCCCCTCTCTATTAAGATGATATTTAATCCTAAATTCTAAAGTCAGCACTTTAACTCATTTCTCCTGCTCTATCTCCATGAGTAAACATACATGTAAACAAACTGCCGTTTTCCTTATTGGTTTTCTTTATTCTATTTTTTTCTAAAAGTCTCATCTAAGAACTCAGAAGTTTGGAGGGATAGTTATTTTTCCTTGGCTTCAATTTTAAGGAGTTCTTGGCTAGCATCTCTACAGATACTATTGTACCAGCATTTTTTCTCTTTTGCATTCTGGGATGTCATTCTAAATATTTAAGAGTGTTTGATAATACCCCCCATATGCCACACATGCCCTGATAGATATATTTTCTTTAACATTGATACTCTCTGTGTTCATATATTACTACGTTGAATCTTTAATTTATTATGTTTCCTAATAGACACTTCCACGGTATTATTAAGCCTAGCAGTAAAACCAGAATTTCACATTAGCTTTGTGTAGAGGATGGAAATATCTTCAGCATTCTCTGCAAAGGAAAATGTTATCCCTCAAATTTTGCCCAAATTCCCCAATTATAGACAGTGGCACAAGGAATAGCCAAACTGGATAGCTGCCAAATATTGTACTAGAAAAAGCAAGGCAGGATTTTTTGACCCAGATGACTCTAATTTATTTTTAGACATTTGGTATCTTAACAAACAAAACATCCATTAATTTGCACCATCTGAGAAGGGCCTCTGTGCTTGAGCCATAAAGTCAGGGGTATTTCTGCCCTGCCCTCTTTAATAAATGATTTGTAAAAATGAACTTCAGAAATTGAACACTAGGCAAAACATTCCCAAATTACAATTTTCCACGTGGCTCTTTGGATACACACTAGCTTACACCTCATTCTCCCCACTTTCTCCTTGCTTCTTCTTTCTTTATTTGTTGTCCTCAGCAAATTCTTTCCAAACCACAGTTCTTATGTTTCAACACTGGCGGTCACTATTTTTGAACTTCAGTAATTTTAATAGCACTTTCTTGGTATTTGCCTCATTTATATATCATGTATACTAATAGTTATTTTTATTTTTATTTTATTTTTTTTAAAGATTTATTTTTTATTTATACATACAAGCTGGGGTACAAGCCAGAGCTGTGGGGCGGCGAGAGGGTTCACCAGAGACAGAGCGGGTAGCAGAACAGGCAGATCAGAACTACACTGCTGAGGGGAGCAGCGGGCGAGGCAGGAGAGGTCTGCCGCACCATGTGGGATTCTCCCCTGCTGGGCGTCGAACTCGCGTCGCTGCTGCCGACAGCTCCACAGCACAGCACTTAACCGCTGCGCCACTGGGGAGGCCCACTAATAGTTATTTTTAAATCAAATTTAAATAGATTATTTATTTGGCCTTATCCTGAGCAATTATTTTCATCAAATCAGTCATTCTAAAATTTTAGCATATATTAGAATCACCTGGAGGGCTTACGCAACACAGGTGCGAGGCCTTACCCTCAATGTTCTGACCCAGTAGGGCTAACTTGGGACTTGAGACATTCCCAGGTGATATTGTTGATGTTTGTTTGGGAACCACACATTAGGAATCACAACACTAAATTGTGATTTTGTTTTGGTAATTCTGCTCACACACACACACACTGAATTTTCTATTGTAAGACACTAATGGATACATTCAATATACAATAATTAAAATCAATAAGTTGTTTTGTGAAACACCACTAAAATTTGTCACCTATTAAGCTTTTAGGAGAATTTTCTAGCAGATTTCACTCAATTCTTAATCATCCTCTTTCTAATTACTCTTATTTCTTCTCTATTTTTTTCCTTATGGTTATAAAACTCTGAATGTCTAAATGTTATCTTTCCTCAGATAAAATGTCACTTGATATACTCCATATAGCCAGCAAAAATATAGAGAGGTTATCAGTAGCCCATTAGTTGTTAGGGTAAAAAGTTTTGTCCCAAGAAACCTAAGGAAAAGAAAGTATCTAACTTTCTATAGCACAGGAAGTGGAGTGTTCATAATATGACTTCACACAGCCCCTGACTTCAGCCCCTAAACCTGGCTGAATTACATCATTATTCAGAATCCCAGAAGGCCATGTTCTCTTCATCATGTTACTTGTAAACTACTATTTAAATGGTACATAATGGATTTAGAGGACTGCATTTAAGCATAGTTGTCTATTGACATATGTTGACAATGAAGACTATAAGTGCAGATCAGACAAATAATATGACAAGTTGATTACTGAAATTTCATCATTTTTTATTGTCTCATAAACATTATTATTATTAGTGTCTTTAACAAGTTAACAATGATAAGGTCAGCAAAATAAAAAAGCAGATAGAAAATAAAGGCCTTTTCTAGAAGCACCTCTAAGCCATTTACATGAAGGCTCTTGGTGTTACTATATTTTCACAAACAATGAAAATGTGCACCGAGCTTACTTTCACCCTTAGGATTTCCCTCACAACGCCTTTCTCATCTGGAATGTCTTCTTTTCTCACCTCTATCAATTCAAACTTGACCTTTGCTTCAAGGCTCAGCTGGAACATCACCCCTCTAACAGAGCCTTCATCAATCTTTTATTCCTGGGAACACCTAAAGCAATTATGGAATGTACAGTTTAGCACTTGTATTCTGTTATATAGTTTTCAACATTGGCTAATATTATTTTTCCCTCAACCAAACAGAAAAGGGTATCCCTCACAGCCCCCATAACTGTGGTAGGTATGTTCCCAATGATTATCCTTTGATTATGCTCATTATATCCCACGACTCCTAAAAAAATCATCTAATTTTATTGCTTTCCTTGTTATTTAAGTCCATCTCTTACTTTACTCATAGATAAAAATAGTCTGAACCAAAATTCTACTCTTAATTTATTATGCAATCATATATATTTAAAGTTTACACGTGTACATATTACCTATTGTATTTTTAATAACTTTAATTCACTGTGGTCAATGCAGTGTAATTTTTTAGAGAATTGATCATTTTCTTTCAAAGTCTTTAACATGGAGCCTTATTTTCATATTAGTTGCCTAAATGCATAAATGGGTTCTTAATAATTTTAATGAATTCAGAACAAGAAAAATACCACTAATTTTATATACATAAGAAAGAAACCATAAAGCATGATGTAATTGTCCTGCTTCAGAAATAAAAAAATAATCACTAGCATCAGGAAAATTAAAGTTGTGGCTACAAAACATTATATAACTCGTTTATTATTTGCATTTTTCTTTTTTTGGCATCATGGAGGCAATACTAATGTCACATGATCCCAAAATATTTTCCATAATCATCATCTGGGGGTGGGGCAGAGGCGGGGGATGAGGGGAGGTGGAATCAACATGAGTTTTTCATATACTTGATACTAAACAACTGATTTAGTTTATTTCTTAAATGGAAACAGTCATATTAGCTGATATTTTGGAAGTTTAGAGTCTAGCTCCTCAAATTTAGACCAACAAAAGGTGGGGGAAACATGAATAACTATTATCTCACCAAGAAGCCTCTTGCCTGTCTGCGTCTATGGAAGACTCCTCTTTTAAGGAAGACAGTTTTACCATTGTCGGTCTAGTGGCCGTCTGCTGGGGGGGTGCTTTATTGATCACAAACAGAAAATGTCTCAAGAAGCTTCTACCTTTACAAATAAAAGCTCAGCTGAAAACTGTTGTGACACTGAAAGTCGAGTGAATTGATTGGAGGAAACAGACCGCTTTTTGATCAGAAAAGGCCACCATTCAGCATTTTCCCCTTACTTTCAGGTATAGAAAATAGTACTAAACTATGTAATCATAAATTATGGGTGCCATATTTTAATTATACCATAATTTTTCCCTTGCATTTGATAATAATTCAGATTCTGACAGTTTCCACTGAGGTGTAAGAACATTAAATTACAAACTCTAAAACCTATTTTCCAAAAATGTACTGAGGTAAAACCAGTACCTAATACAAAAGGGAAATAAATCTAGGAGCCAGAAGTCTCTGCTTTCTCATTAACCAGTTCTGCTTTATTATTAACTAGTTACGTCACCTTGGCCTGGTTGCTTTAGCTGCCCGAGTCTAATTCACTCATCTATAAAATGTGACTATTAATACCTGCTTACCCTTCTGTAGTTAGACTAAATGAAATAAATGATAGGAATAGTTTTTGTAAACCATAAAAATCCAACACGAAAAAGGTTAGCAACCCAGATCACTGACTTTTGTTTTCGTCATTCGTGTCAGCAGCACCTGAACCGTACCCACGTTCATGTACTCAGCAGAGCTGAAACAACTCATCAGTGTCCCCTAGAAAATATGCAAGTTTAAAGTCCCACCTCCTGTGAGTATTTAGTGGCAGGTTGGATAAACGACCTGCGTGATTGATTGATTTTCTTTTGAATATTAGTATTATGTGCACAGAATCTAGATATGCGTATTTGCATTTGGTCAATCAAAAGAAAAGATTTTAAAAATGCACAAGGAATTCAGGACGCCAAGCAGAGATGGCAATAACATTAAGAGCTAAACAAATAAATAAACCTAGTCCAATATGCAACGGTGGGCAAGATTGTCAAATCCATAAAACCTTAAGAGCTGGAAGAGAACTTAAGAAATAGAATCTGCCACCTCTGACCTCCTCAGAGAATTCCTTCTATAGTTTTATGACCAGTCAGATTCATGATATCCCTACAATCAAGCATTTTCTTTCTTACTCCATAGCTGTATGTGTCAGTGAGTCCCACAGTCATTCCTTAAAGGGCATGACAGGTTTTCTAGATTCCTTCTGACTTTTTTCTGGGAAGTGTCACAAATTATTATATCAATTCCTAGCATGAGACATCCGAGAATCTTTTGTGGAATGAAAGAGAGGGTAGCATGAAAATAATCTCTTTGCTACTATTTAGATTATTTTTAAGTATTAAATACTTCTCAAGTTATTTCATTCTAACCTGGAGGCACATAATTCTAAATAAAATGTATTTTATTTCTGTCTGTGAATATTTGTCTCCATATAATTTTGTAATTAAAAGGGACTTTTGTAGTAAATATTTTCATAGTTGCAGCATACTAGGCATTTTTGCAAACTGTGCCTGTGTATTAAGTTTCTAATAAGGTATTTTAAACTATATTTGCTTTACACATAAAGTTAATGTGTATATACATATTTACTTACATTAAGAAATTTTGAATAAAAGTACTTTCAATTTTCAGTTATTACCAATCTCCCAGTGCTCTAACATCACAATTCTTGATCTGTCCTGTAACCTTTTTCTCAAATGAAATTAACTTCATTGGAAAGATAACTGTTTTTCCACCTACAGGTGGAAAATTGAAGACAGTTGTTCTGTCAGGAACTAGATAAATAACAAGAAAAAGTGGAAAGGGAAAAAAATGAAAATATGTTTTAACTCATATTCTCTAGACCTCAGAAAGCTGAGAAAATACTTCCTTTTTCTTACAGATTATTTTGGTACAGACACTCATCCTGTTTCATTTAGTAATGCCAGTCTTTTATTAGGCTTTTCCCTAGTGCCTATGGGAAAAATGAGAACATTCGTTATATGCTTTCAGAATCTTTTCTGGTAGTCACCAATCACTTCGAATAACCAATATGTAGCTCTGGACCCTGATCCCCAGTTCTGAGCTGAGCTTCATTTCAAGTGTGAGAGAGGTGAGGGAGCCAAGGTGAGAGAGGTGTTTCCCCCTCCTCCAACTCATCCTTCATTGTGGCAAACTCATCCTTCAATTCTCCAAAGCACAACTAGACTATGTAATATTTATTCTTAAAAGGAATAAGAGAAGGGAACTGTAATGCAGAAAACTTAGAATTGGCAGTGACTACTTTCAGAATCTATGTCCCAAGTCAAGGAACCTCTGGCACCATTTTTCCCCCTTTAGATACTGGTCGGCCTCAATGTGTTAAAAATCCATGTCCTTGGCATCTCTTGTCTCTTGGATTTCAGAATCCAGCTTACTTCCTGGTAAAGAGACGAGGAGAACTCTCTAAGTAACTTCTTCCCCTGTAGTGTAGCAGCCAAATCCCTGAAGCCAGAGAGAAAAGAAATGGCTTTCCCTTCCTTTTGACTGCCCAGAATTCCTCAATTCCTGTCTTGATTGGCCTCTCCCCAGTATGATTCATTGGGAACATGCACTCATTTAAGGAGAACTCTACCCTTCACCCACAGGAGCTGGCGTCACCCCATGCTCCCTCGGGAAAATTCTGCACTGCAGAATTCCCTGTGTAGAATGCTTAGTGTAGGAAATCATTTATGGAGTCAAAAAGGCTGGGGATAGGCAGTATATTTTAGTTTCTGTTTCCAGCATTTTGTGAGCAAATTTTTTGCATAAGAAAACTCACAGGCATGTACATTCTCCTAAGAACAAATGAAGAAAGAATAACGCAAGGGGCAATCTAAAGATTAAGTTTGCCAGTAAAAACAGTTGCTATTTTAGGATTAAGTGTATACATGTGAGTTATTTTTCTGACTTGAAGATTTTCTCAAGAAGAAAATATAGATACCTTTTTGTGTGAACTTAGTAACTTTTAAAATCCCACAAAGGTAAACTTTCCCGGAGTCAGGAGATGGATTGTCATAAAAGGAGAAGAAAAAGCTCCACAGTATAAAATAGAAATAAAGATCTGGCAAATTCTTCAGACACAATTTCTCTCAAATAAAAAATGAGAGCCATTTTAGGATCACAACAAAATTAAGAGAAAGGTACAGAGATTTCATGTATACCCTGACCCCACATATACATAGATCCCCCCATTATCAACATTTGTTATGGCTGATGAACCTACACTGACACGTCCTCATTGTCTAGAGTCCATAGTTTACCTTTGCATTTTCTCTTGGTGTCACATATTCTGAGTCTGGACAAATGCATGCGCTATATTCATCATAATGGTATAACATTGAGTTTTTATACTGCCCTAAACTCTTCTGTGGTCTACCTATCATTGCTCTCCTCTTTCCTAACCCCTGGCAATCACTGATCTGCTTATTGTCTCCATAGTCTTTGAATTTTTTTCAGAATGTCACATAGGTGTATTCATACAATTTGTAACTTTTCAGATGGGCTTCTTTCACTAAATAATATGGATTTGATATTCTTGATGTCTTTTCATGGCTTGATAGCTCATGTCTTTTTAGTGATGAGTAATCTGTCATTCTGGATGTGCCAGTTTATTTGCCCAGTCACCTAATGAAGGACATCTTATTTGCTTCCAAATTCCAAGATTCCAAGATTTTGAATACCCAGACCCAAAATAAAGTTGTCCACAGAAAAAAAGAGATGAGTGGCAAGAAAAGGAGACTCTGAAAAAAATAGAAGATTTAAAAATGGCAGATTTCAAAATACAGAGTGTTTTAGAATCCAAGGAAGAAGAGGCTCAAATATGGACTTGATTACTCAAGTCAAATGCAAGAGAGGGATGAAGCTAAAATTGACCAAATAGATTTGGTCATTAGGAAGCCATAGTGACATTACAGGGTGGTCCCACTTCTTGTGTGGAGCCAATTGGTGCTGGTTGATTAGTGAGTAAGAAATATGAATCTAAGAGCAGTAGGACTAGTGTTGCCTTTCACACGGACTTTTTCTTCTACTGCTTCTACACCATATTACCTGCATTTAATGTGTATTTCTACATTTAATACTCTAATCAGAATATTCATTTAATTGACAATAGATTGTGACCCCTTACTTTCTGGTTTCTTCAATTATTCTCAGGTTGCTTGTTAGTTCAATGTGTCTACATGGTCCAAAAAGCACAGACATTGCTGTCTATGTTCTAAATCACAGTGATTTAGAACAAGCAGAAATTCATTAGAGAGGAAAGCAGTTGGGAAAGAGCTTTGTAGTGATAAAGGAAAGAAGACAGAGCTTGATAGAGCTTTTTAAAGGAATCCCTTCCTTTCCCCACTGTTACCTGTCTGGCTGCAATCACTCACAAGCCAGATGGAACTAGGCTTGCATGAGCTGACTTCGTGGTTGAAGCCAGCCTTGTGTCGCTTCTCAAAGTTGGGGAAGGCAGCCCTGCTGCAGAAACAGCCTTCCGTCTAGATTTTAACAGCAGGTTTTTATGTAGTTGTGCTTGCTCCTCTTTGGTGTTATAAAACAGTCGGGCAATATGAAATGGCTGGTAATTTATACTAGAAACTTGCATTGAATTATACTTGGATGACTTATTAAATGAAGGATATCATCAATATTGCATCTGTCATAAATGAAAAACTCCACGTTTGAATGGATCTAAACCATTCATTGTTTTATGAGCATACTGGCCTCCAGAGTCACAAATCCAAATGATGTCCCTGAGTGATGGATTTTATGTTCTCTTCTCAGGCATGGCTAAAAAATGTGTGAAATCCTTATGCAAAATGAGGGCTCCTCTTTGGCCAAGCAATGAAAAAGTCTTTCATGGAAAACTTTCATGAGACTACTAGGAAATCTTTCTGACCAGCTGCAGTGATTAGGAAAGGCAAGACTGTAAATGACAGATGGGGAAATACAGCCTCAGATAAACAGAACTGCATGGATCCTCTTGTTTCATTTTTCTTATAAAATAATTTGATTAGTGCCTGAATTTGGAAATCTAGGCTTCATAGACTGAGTGAATGTTGGTTATCTCCCCTTTGTCCTTTGTAACAAAGCCCAGGAAATTAAAAACTACAAGTTTCTTCAATTCTTTAACCATATTCCCAATTATATATGGTGTTTTCTTTTGAATCCTCATTTTTAATCTCTCTTTGGTGAACTCTTAATATCTTCCACACAGATACAATCCACTTTGTGTAAACTCAAGTCTAAAATAAAAATGGATGACTAGCATTATTCTTGAAGCTTTACATATACTTTCTTCTTTAATTCTCTAAGTCCTCTATGAGGTAGCTCATATTAGTATTCCAATTTTAAGATAAGAAAACTGAGAAACAGAATATTTTTAAGTTGCCTCAAGTTAAGCAGTATGCCTCAGATTCCAACTCTCACTCTTAACAATTAAATATAATTGCTCATACAAACATGCAAAGATTTCCCATGGTGAATATTCATTATTCTATTAATTCAGAGGCCTCGTCAAATGCCCAGTGCAACCAATGAAAAAAGGATGCCAACCAAAACACATTTTCTTGAAATTTCTACAACACAACTGAGCAGTGAGACCTAAAAGCTTCAAAAAGAATAAACGTCACCAACAAAGGAATGGAGAATCATAGGACATAAGAGGTTGAAGTTACAGGTTTCAGTGCTCAGAGATCATCATGTATATTCTCACATTTTGGAGAAGTAGATTTTAGCCTATAATTTTATACCCAGATACAGACAATAGAATGAAGACGTTTATAGACAAGACCTTTACAGACAGCAGCTATTTACTCTTCATTAGAGAGTTACTTGAGAGTGCATAGCAGCAAAAACAAATGAGTAAACCAAGAGAGGGGAAGATAAGAGATTCAAGAAACTATGACCATTACTCAAGAGAGCAATGAGGAGTCAGCCCAGGCTGCCGTCCATGCTCCAGGGAATAAAGCACTGATCCAGGACTGGAGCCAGAAAAACAAAGCTCTGCAGGAGGACAATTGCTAAGGAAAAAGGTAACATTAAAATATAAGAGATGATGACATGTTTGTAAAAGGGACAAAAGGGCATAATTTTAAGTCATTGACTTGGGAAATGGAAGATGGATATTTTGGAAAGATGAATTAATGGTTTGAAAATAAATACACTGGTAAAAGAATCAAGAAGGGGTAGTAGTAAAAAAAATAATTATTTTGAAACAAGAGCAATTACCAATTGAGAAAATAGTATCTTGTGTTAATAAAATCACTAGGTTTGGAATTTATTTTATCTTCCTTATTAAGCCACCTCCAAGATATCTTTTTTTTCTAATCACCTTTTGCTGGTTAGGAAAAGATTTTCTCATAGGTGATGCAAAATAGACAAAAAGGGTTACTAAAAGGGCTTTCTCCCTGTCTCCTGGATCCATACTTCCAGAGGTCTATTTAGTCCCATCAACTAGCAGAAAAAGAGGGTAGATTCCTCAATAGAACCAGTCAAACTAACTTAGATCTGGAAGGGAATCTTTTCTGTAAGTCTCCCAGTTTGTGCTGGTATTGAGAAGGGTTTGAGGGAGGAAAGAATGAGGAGAAACAACTTCAAGAAATCAACTTTTACACTTTGAGTAGGAGTTAGTCAAGTCACAGTGAGCAGTAGAGAAAAATTTCCAAGCAGAACAACTTGACAAGAAATGAGGAGACCACATTGCCTGCCAGAAACGGGTAAAAACTGTGTGAGTAGATTGTGAAGTGTCAATTCATATTGGAAAAGCACATCAAAAAGGAGAGCAGTTCAGAATATCCTTGGTAGGAGAAGGGTGTTCAATCCTGAACTTTTCAATGTGAAACAGCTCTGAATCCATGTCAAAGCACAGGGAATTTAGAGGTGTCAATATAAAAAAAACAAGAAAACAGAACAAACACAGGTGAGTGGAGAAACAAAATTTTCACATAGAAATCCACAAATCAAAAAGAAATGATTCAAAGCAAATATGATTACACCGAGTAAAGATAACTTCCATGGTGTTCAAACCTGAAGGAGAATTAGCTATAGATTTGGAAGACGAAAATCACCTTAAGAGCATTTTTACCCTATTTTCTCATTATGAAAGTCATGCATATTCCTATTTAAGACCAGTCAGAGTTGAATTGGTGACCGCCAAGGTGCATGCCTGTTGTTTCAAGTGCTACTTGATGAGAGTAGAATATGCCAGGACCAGGCAAGATGTGAATGGCCTTTCCCAGTCAGACTTCAGAGCAGGAGAGCTGAGCCAATGACCAGCACAGAGTACTGACGTGAGGTTCACTGAACTAGAGTTGGTCATTTGAAATTTAGGCAAAATAATGGACTTTTTAAAATTAAACAGACAATGATAATTGCCCCTATGACATTTGGAGAATGAGTCAGGAAACAAAACAGAATTAATTTAGGACATTTTCTGAGCCACACCAGTATTACACCAAAAACAAAAAAACCCTGTGCTTCTTACCCTGATTGAATGTGAGCATGTATGTATTTCACATGGAGATTTTGTGGCTATTTTTCCTATTAATTATGTTTCATATATTTTGTACTCAACTACCATTCCATAACCATGGGATGAGAGATTAGAGAAAATTACTCAGGACATACGTCAGTCATCAATTTTGACAAAGTAAACTCAAATGACTCATAGCACTTGCTCCACTTTGCAGGAGGAGAGGCAATAGTCAATTATCAAAGTCACAGTTGTGGGGAACAAAGCTTTTAGTAAGAGGATAAGTCAAAGGCCTAGAGAAAAAAAGGCCAAGTGGAAGAAATGTGGGATTTAAGGAGCTCAGGAAGTGTTTGAGAAGCATATACAGGTCATGGATTTTACTGGGTTAGAAGTTTGGGAGAAGCCTTACTATGAAAACAACATTTGTATTTATTTATAATGAAATCCCTGTATATATTCCCTAAAAATTCCAAGTGGTTGTAGGTTCTGTGACTTGAGGCTTCACTCATCTCTTTTTCTCAGGGATATCATTAACAATTATTCTCACTAAAATAAAAATAAACTAATAAATAATTTTAAAGCCCTCACTAGATAGCTATGTGCCAAGACTCTCTAATAAAATGTATCCCTTTAAAATAGCAGAAAGAAAAAATCAGACTAAAGAACAGTTATTTCTTAAAAATAAAGGAGATATACATACAAACTGTACTATATTTCTTCTTACAAAATTAAGGAAGTACAGCTTAGCAAAACTAAACATATTTTAAAAAGTTGAATCACTTCATACATAGCTTTTTCAACTAAAGCATACCATGAATATACTCACTTATCAGTAATGAATCTTCCACAATATCACTTTTAACAATAGCATATTACTCCATTTCTATGAATATCCTATAACATATGTTATTATTAAATAGTTGAATATTCAGATTCTTGTTGTTCCTTTATACTCTTGGTTTGTTGCTAATAACCAATAAGACAGGTTTCTGATATTTTCTATCAGTTTTTGATTTATCAGTGTTCCAAAAGGGAGCGATGGGAGTACTGACTTATATATATAGCAAACATGCAAACTAAAATAAAAACTGTCTTCACACTGAATAAGAATTAAAACACTTTATACTATTATGGGGGGGGGTGTGGAGAAGCCATCTCCTTTGCTTAAATTGCTAATCATCTGTGCGATTAACTAGTGGGAATAAAGTTGGGGGCGGGGGGGTGACCACGAATCTTCTCTTTTCCCACATTCATTTATGTTATTGAAAGAAATAGATTACTTAATATAGAGAACATAGTGTCACAAGTTTCCAAACTCAATCTGACAGTGAGGTTTTAAGCCTAGCGGCTTATTAGGAAATCTTCAAAAATAGATTTAGACTTCTCATCTCTGCTTGAATAAAACACATTTTTTTATTTTTTCAGAACAGAAAATCTGGGTTTATTGAAATATACTGCAAGGGAGCAGGAGGCGAGACAGAAGAGGTCTACCAAAACACTATTTAGAAATAAATATCTTAGATATTGAATTGTATAATTTAAACTTTATTTACTTAAAATATCCTGAATTGGGTGATTTGTACATGACCTAATACTACATGAAATGTCATAAGAAAAGCTTCAGACTCTTCTGGAATATGAACTCAGATCTTCTCAATTTAACGTCAGCCTAAGATGGTCACATATGAGTACATCTGCCATATCCCTAAGAATGTGACATACCCTCTTACTTATCTTTCTTTCTCCTTAGGCTTGAAGCATCTTTAGGACTGGAACCTTATCTTTCATGTTTTCATGCCTTCACTTCCTATCAAAACATTGAAAATTAGCAAAGTTTAGCAAATATTTCATAATGAACTAATCTGCAGCACCGATTCATACCAGGTTATGAAACTTGTTTGGTTGAGTTCACAAATCTTCATACAAGTCTGGTAGAAAGAGTATTGACTTCTGAAAGAATAGAAAGCTATTCTCAATGTTCTATTCTATACTTTATCACCACTCCATATATCTGCTCATAAGGATTCTTGGACAAAGTATTTAGACAAGAAAATAAAGCATGGCATGAAAGTGAAAAGAGTTTGAGATATTACTGAGCCTCATACTTACCCCATATGAAGTCAATTGAGTCCCTATATTTGACTTGGCATTGAAACGAGCCAGGTATTTCCACAGAAAGATGATGCTGATAAATGAAGAGGTGGCGGGACTTTGTATATTTCTCTCAATCTGTTTTCTGGTGTTTTTAGAACTTAATCTACTAGACTTGGGTCGATAAAGTTGAGAAGGGTCAACTCCCAAGAACAGAGGAGCAAGTAACAAGATGGTTGTCAGTCTTCGTAGACTAAAAATTGAAACCTTTACTTTTTAACAGGAAAGTTACTTTACCCATATTTTTCTTTAGCACTAAACAGACCACAGACTGTACTTGAATCCCTCTCATTTTAAAAATATGTATCAATACTCTCATTTTTAAAATATGTATCAATAGTCTGTCAAGCCCTTTGCTAAGAAGGCTGGATTGTACCAGTATCAAAACTGACTTGCAAGGCTATTTTAATATCAAAATGTGTCTCTTTGTAGACAACATGTTGTGCTGGTGACTCCTCCACACAAAAAGGAAATTATTTACTTCATTTCTATTTATTTAAAATATCTTAGAAACCATTTGATGGAGAACCATTTTCACTAAAAGGGAAATAGTGACATCTGGTGGACCAACCTAATTTTATCTCAATGTCTAGTCATTAACTTTCCACTCTCAAAATAAATGTTTAAAATACACATTCTTTTCTGGAATAAAAACCCATCTTTATGATGGAACTAGAACCTGCTATATGATGATGTTTCTTTATGGTACCAATGTTAGAAACTAATTCCCTTCTTAAAATAAAAATAGGGAGATTTCTTAGTAGATATCCAGAGCCATTTAACTTAAAAAAATAATGTAGTTACAAGGATTCACATCTATCATTCTAGCCATTTGAACAATGTAACCTGTAAGTTGCAAGCACTCTGCTACAGGTACATATCTTGTGACAGCAGACAAATCAGAAAAAAAGTGCAACGTGGCTTTACAATGTTCCAGAGGGCTTAACGCAGATCATAATGAATTTAGGTATCTTCAAATGCCTATATAGCAAATAATTATTAATATTCAGTTATATATGAATATGAATAGTGCACCACAAAGTGGCAGTAAATTACAGTACGGGATGGTGCCACACAGCGGCCGTAAAGAAAGAGTTTCTGTGAGTACTGTCCATGTACTAACTGTCCTGGAATGTGGGTTATTTGCAACTGTTTTGTACTGCAAATTCTAAGTCAAATAAAGTCAAGGGTCTTCCCTAGATTACATAGACAACAGTCTTGAAAGGTAGTTACAGTCTTAGTCTTGGATTTCCTCAACCCTGGTTTAAAATCCCGGCTCCACCAGCTGTTTACAGTTAGAGAAGTTACTTCATTTCTCTGTACCTTAGTATCCCCATTAGTAAAATGAGGACAGAAAAGCAACAGGATTATTTAAGTATTAATTGAAAAATAATAGATTAAACATTTTAGCACAGTGACTGAGAAGAGTGCTTATGTGTCAGATATGGATATTCTACTAATCCCTTCATGTCACTTATTGTTATGAAACTTATATAACATGCTATTTACTTTAGTGTAAAAGTTTCTTGGAGGGTATTATTTTATATTAATAGGAAAGGTCAGAGACACACAGCATTTGAGGACTTGGGGTCTGAAGAGAGATTGGAGTGTGGTTCAAATCCTGACTCTATAGCTTACGGATTCTGTGAACTTGGTCAAATTGTTTAATTTCTCTGACTCACTTTTATCATTTATAAAATGGAGATAAAATTTAATCTTAATTCATCTGGTTTTATTATGAGGATTTATTATAAGGATTAAAAGTGTAAGCTTTCGAGAACTACTTGGCAAAAAGTAAGAACACTATAAATATTAACTTTTAGTATCACATTATTTAAAATGAAAGCATAGAAAACAAACAGAATGTTTGGTTCACTCTTCCAAAAAATTGGGAGGAAGGGCGATGGGTCGGTTAGTTGGTCTAACTTTGAGTCCTTCAGTATGAATCGCTCAGAAGAGCTAGTTCCTCGATCACTGATCACTTTGACTTGCTTAGCCTTTCTGCATACATACTTTTAACAGGAACATGTTGTTAATTTTTCCTTCTCATATAGAGATGATTTCTACTTGACCCTAAAGTATGTTTCCTGCTGGAGTTCAGACATGGCTGTGTATCTCTGGCTGGCTGGAATGAGAGGTCTAACTGGAGCTATGTGCGTAAGGATTTGAAAGTGTTCTTAGGAAATAACCTATCCTAAGAGAAAAAGAAATTTACATAGACAATTGTGCCCATTGACAAAGGTTGACTTCTCAAAGGGGCAGGCAAGTTTCTGTAACTTGACTTTTCCCCGTTACATATCTTAGAGGTTTATAGGACTTTTGTTTGAATCCTCGGCCCTCAGCAGGGGAATAGTGATGGGCAACATTTTAAAATTCCATAAGAAAATAGGGGTCCACTTAACAATATGACCCTACATAAAACAACCCAAAGAGACCCAGCAAGAGACAACAGCCTTTTCACAGACATTAGGATTTTATGATAATCCCTCCCATCAATACAGTGATGAGTGTTGCAATGCCTATAAAACAATGGAGGCCCAAACAACGGGCCTTCCTGAGGAGGAGAGCTATATGATAAAAATGGGAGACTAACAATGGGGATGGAAAGGACTTAATCCTCAGTGAATGTGAGACAACCTTCAGCTTTCTAGAAATCATCAGTAAAGATTTGAGAAAGACTATAGATCTGTATCAGAGAAAGGGAGTTAGGGTCAGAGAGATGGATTTCATATTTGTATTTTCCAAGCATACTGAAAGAAGATTATTTAAAATTGATAAATGAAGTTTATAAAGAAAGAGGGAAATAGGCAAGAAAGAGAGACTGCTCACCCCCCACATGAATATGTAGATAGAAAAACATATAAGTGTGTATGCTTGAAAGAATGCTTAAATGAACATTTAATACCTTCTTGTGTTTCCAGCTAAATCATCACCTATATATTCTTCGTTGAGTCATGTCAACTTTCTCAGACACAGTTTCCTCATTCATGCATTCATTCAGACAATATTTATTGTTTAAAACAATAACAATAGAATTGAGACATCACAGAAGTAACTAGATAAGAATTGAAGTAGGCACAAAAGAAAGATTTTAGTTAGGAAAAGACTCTTGAGCTAAGTTTTTGAAGGAATAGTCTTGACCAAAATAAAGGAAAAGAGCACTGTTGTCTGAGCAGCATATTTGGAGGCGTGGAATACCATGACACATTTGAGAAAATACCAGAAATTCTGTGTAACTGAATGTAAAAGTGTGCTGAGGGATGTTGGGTGTGGTAGATAGAAGTCAAATCAAGAAGAACCACAAAAGCACTATTCACAACAGTCAAATATTAGATGACTAGATAAGCATCAACAGATGACTAGATAAAGATATGGGGAGTGTGTGTGTGTGTGTGTACACCCCTGCCCCCAGATCCTCAGGTCCTCACACCTCTCTGCCTGCACCTGTGTGTGTGTGCACAGTATAATACTACTCAGCTATAAAAAGATAAATTCTTCCCTTTGCAACAACATGGTTGGACCTAGCGGTATTATGCTTAGTGAAATAAGTCAGACAAAGACAAACACCATGTGAGTTCATTCATATGTGGTATATGTAAAGAAATCAAACAAATGAACTGAATAAAGCAAAAACAAACTTTTATTTATTTACTTATTTATTAATATATATTTTTATTGTTATTTATGTCTTTTACATTTTGTATTCCCTTTGGGTAGCCCACCACCATTTCACCCGTGATCCATCTCCATGGTCCCTTGTGTTCTTTTCTATTCCATTTTGTGCCCTTATCCTCCCCCTCATCCCCCACGTTGAGTGTCTCTCTCCTATTTGGTTTCCCTATAGTCCTGTTATAAGTGAAACCATTCGATATTTTTCTTTTTCTTTCTGGCTTATTTCACTGAGTATGATCCCCTCTAATTCCATCCATGTCGCTGCAAATTGCATGTGTTTATCTTCTTTCCATGCTGAATAGTATTCCATTGTGTATATGTACCACATATTCTTGATCCAGTCATCTATTTTTGGACATCTGGGTTGCTTCCATACCTTTGCTATTGTGAACAGTGCCGCAATGAACATACGGGTGCATGTGTCCTTTCGGATTAGTGTTTTTGCGTCCTTTGGGTAAATTCCCAAAAGTGGGATTGCTGGGTCGTATGGA
>PVIJ01007534.1:56600-81936 GCA_004024925.1 Scalopus aquaticus
GGTATCTCATAGTGGTTTTGATTTGCATTTCCTTGATTATAAGTGATGTTGAGCATTTTTTCATGTATCTGTTGGCCATTTGCTTTTCTTCTTTGGAGAAGTGTCTTTTGAGCTCTTCTGCCCATTTTTTGATTGGGTTATTGGCTTTGTTTTTGTTGAGTTGTGTGAGTTCCTTGTAAATTTTTGTTATCAGTCCTTTTTGAGATGTATTGTGTGCAAAAATCTTTTCCCAGTTGGTAGGGTGTCTGTTAGTTTTGGTTAGTGTCTCTTTTGCTGTACAAAAGCTAAAAACAAACTTTTAGACATTAAGAACACAATAGTGGTAATCAGAAGTGAAGAGGGAAGGAGGGTACAACCTATATAATGTTGTAAAATCAATGTTACTTCAAATAAATCTAAAAGGCCTTGAATATTAAATCTCTCTATCAAATGTGAAAGTGGTAACATAGTCCTTCTGTTTTCTGACTTTCATGTACTATTTCCTTTCATGGACATAAAGCCCTTTCTCCTACATTATATAGAATAATACAAACTCAAGATTGGGTGAAACTGGCTGCTATTTCCCATCCAAGGGAGGAATCCTGTCAGCATTCTTTTTAAGTGATTGTTCTCTGCTTGAATACCTCCAGTGATTGAGAATTCATCACCTCTTGAGAGAGTACATTCTGCCTTTTAGAAAATAATTACAGGAACATGAAGTAAATATGAAAGATTGAAGAATGTTTTTATCTCTTCATCTCTAAAATCCAAGTAAAATAAGTAAAGAATTGCTAAAAATCCCACAAGAGCAAAAAGTCAGATATGTCAAAGAAGTTATCGTAGCTGACCTTGCAGAATCAAGAAACTGGCATGGTAAGCCTGCAAGGGGAGAGACAAGCCCTGGAAGGGTTGAGGTACACCTGAGTAAACATTGTGTTTACTGAAAGAACTAAATAAGAACAGTCAGATATCCAGATTCCCTCCCTCACTCCACAGAGCCATAAAACTGTCCTCCATCCCATCTAGGTGTTGGTTTACTTTTTGCAGACGTTGAATCCCAAGATCGTTGATACTCAGACACCAGGCACAGCAGATAGTGGAGGCGAAGTACCCCATGAGAGCAAGAGGGTTAAGTCTGCACTTTTAACATTAAGGCCCTCAACTGGCCTTCCAGGACACTAACCACCAACTATTTCCCCAATTCCTTGTGTGAAATGTAATAGTCCAAGAAAAATACATTTGCTACCAACATTTGAGGCTCTCCCTAAGTGATCTCTTTCCCCAAATGATTTCCTTGTAACAAGGTCTATCTTTTGCCTAATCTCATCCACGTCATAGCATCTAAGTCTTGCAGCAGTGGATGTTGTCGAGTATCACCTAGCTATCACCCTTTTAGGTCTGAGATGATGCTCCCAATGGCTAGAAGTGTTGTAGTGGCTTACAAGTCAGCCAGCTGCCCCAGGAATTATCCTGAAAACTGCCTTGCCCAAGAGACAGTCCAAATTCAAAGGCAGGTAGATGTAAGATAATTAGGTCCAGCCGATAGTATGCCACAGTATGGTAAATCTCTGAGGAGCAATCCCAAGACCAGAACTTTTTCCCTTTTTTTTTCATTAAATTATTTTTTAATTGAAGTATCATGATTTTATACCTTATTACTCTTTGACAGTGTAATATTTGCCCCGTCAGGTGTAGTCGCCTTAGCACTCACACCACCAAGGCAACCATAGTCCTCCAAAATAGTCCATTGTGCTCTTTCACCCACCCTGTTCTCCCCCTCTGAACCAAGCAATGTCAGATCTTTCCAATGATTGTATGATAATTGGTTGAAGCCATATTCCCATCCAATTTCTCCCTCTTTCCCTCAGTATTGATCTCAAGAGAATTCCCCTTAAAATTCTCTCAGAGTCTACTTCCCAGGCAACCTAATCTATAATACTCTCTTTAGAATATGAAATGATATCCAATCATTTATTTTTTAGGAAACGTTGTAATATGAAAGACTGAGTCCAAATCAACACCAAAAGAACCTGGAAGAAACAGATAATGCAGAAAATATGAATACTAAATTATTCTCAAAGAGATAAGATAATTCACTCATAAAATAAAAAGCAGGATGCTATGAGACCAGACCCTCAGAGAATATAAAGAGTTCTTGAGAATTCAAGATACAGTAGTGAAAATTGAAATTTTGAAAGACTGATGATGGAAATATGAAACTGTAGAACTCTCCAGAATATGGAACAAAATACAAAGAAATTAAAATATGAAAGACCACCTGAGCAAACGAGAAGTCCCTGGCGGTACAGCATCTAAGAGGAGGAGTTCCAGAAAAGGAACAAAAAAATTAGTTTTCAAGAAAAACTAAGAAAGAATATAAGAAAAATTTTTAAGAACTGAAAAGCCAAAAATCTCTAAAGTGGCCCATACAGTGAGTGTGGAAAAAGAAAATTTCACATTAAGACGAATCAGAGATTTCAAATTAACAAGAATAAAGAGAAGTTACGAAAAGCTTCCCAGAAGGAAAACAAATCAAGCAAATGCAGCTTATAAGCAATAGGCAACATCAGGATTTTTAACAATTATTCTGGGAGTTAGAAAATAAAAGCATGATCTATGCCTTCAAAATTTAGAGGGGGGCCTCCCTGGTGGCGCGACGGTTGAGCGCTGCGCTATGGAGCTGTCGTCAGCACACGATGCGAGTACGACACCCGGCCGGGGAGAATCCCATGTGGTGCAGCAGACCTCTCCTGCCTCACCCGCTGCTCCCCTCAGCAGTGTATTTCCGATCTGCCTGTTCTGCTCCCCACTCTGTCTCTGGTGAACCCTCTCACCGCCCCACGCCTCTGGCCTGTACCCCAGCTTGTATGTATAAATAAATAAATCTTTAAAAAAAAATTTAGAGGGTATTTAATTTTCAGTCTAGAGTTCTAGGTCCCAGAATACTCTCAATCAAATTGCGGAAAGAATAGAGTGATATAAAAAGGACCCAGTTACAAAACTTTTAAGTGTCCAACATCTTTTCTGAGGAAGCTACTGGAAAAAAAAATGTTCCATATAAAACAAGAAAGGATACTGTTCAATTCAGGAAGGAGATTTAAAAAAAAAAATCACAAAGACCACAGCTGCATTAAGATAGGAGCTTGTGGGTGAGGACTTGAGAGATAATTTTGTTAAGAAAAAATGGTGATGAGAGATTGGCTAACTCATTGATTGGCTAACAGCATTGATAGAAGAAGGAGAGTTGGGAGTAAACTAACAAAAACACCCAGGGAAGAAAACTAATAAAAATAGCATGATCATTCATTTTAAGGAAAGCAAAATATTGTATAAGACAGAAAGTATTGTCTTAATATTTTATATTGGTATATTTTATATAAATCATGATCAGTTTATATAAAATATATCCTGAATACTGATGTAATTTATTTGACCTTATTGGGAGAAGGGAAAGGAGGGTGATAGAGAACTAAATTCCCATTTTCTGTAGCAGAATTCATTTTATTTAATTTTTAAAAAAATAGAATATGCATGTTATTTATTAAATGTAGGAAATATCAGAAGAGTAACTGCCAATAGTCCCCATCGGTTGCCTCTGGAAAGTAAGGATTAGAGTAGGGAGGGGCGAGAACAACTGTAGTTTTTAATTATATGTTTTATAGTATTATTTGTCTCTGCAAACTGTGCATGTTATTTTGATAAATGTTTTTTAAAAACAAAGAAAATTTCCTTCTTAAGCTGACCTAACATATCTGCCTCTCTGCTTTTTGGTCCTATTTATACTCTCCAGGATGCTCTATATAAAAATAAAAATAAAAGTAAAAGTAAAAATAATGATAGCTCCTCTTCACTGTAACTATGCTGCATGGACTGTAAGCTGGAGTTGATGTTCTTCCTTCAGCTTTAATATAGAAGGGCCGAAATCTATCCATTCATTCAAGCACACCTCCTATGAATCCATTCCCTTCTCCAAGCTGATGGCTTCCTCTGTACTCAGTAGAGGGGACGTCCAGGTATAGAATAGAATCTGGTTAATTTATGGCAACACTATCTCCTCTCATTCTGTATTTTATAACCCATTAATGGCAGCAAAGATAACATTATCTTTCTTAGACATCAAACCATTAATGATTCCTATTGAAATCTTAATTTTTTTTTCTCACAATTGGTTTTTAAGTCACATCTCCAATGGATGTGATTTTTTTGGGGGGGTCATATTTTCTTTTAATCTTGGTAGTGGACCTTACATTTATTTTTATCACAGTGGGACTTATTAAAGTTCCCTTATTGTCAAACTAAAAAGAAAATATTTCTGGATCTTGATTAATTCACAAAAGTTAGAAGTTATTTCTTCCAGATTCATGGCACTTATATATTTGATAACTGTGCTTTCACTTAGGTCTTGAGTAAAACTGACAAACAACACCAAACCTAGCCACGCTTCGCTCCCAAGAACACAATTCGGGTTAACAACCATCTGTTAGTCAGTTAATGCTCCAAGTTGTTCAACCAGTAAAAGTTCATCAAACCCAGCTGAGAGTCAGATATAACAAGTAGAAGACAATCCTCTAATTTAGCCATTTATTAGCCCAATCATTCAAAAGATAAATGGATATAGACAAATCTGTTACTATTTTTGGATATGCATTATTATGAAACAAAAGAAGCTTCTTTCATCCCTACTTCATGAAATATTCGGACAAGGAGACATCATTTGAGTTTCTCAGGTCATATGGCAAAAGACATAGGATGCAGGTTTTGACGTTAGCCCCGTGCTCTAGGAAACGTGATTATCGTTGTTGTTATCATAAAATGAGGTTGCAATCCGAAGACTTTCAGTTTTAGTTTCTTGCCCCAAAATCCCATCTGGATACAGAGTAGCTCAGTCCTGGAGTTCATGCCATAGATATTTACACTGTAGTGGGCAAACCCTGCCCTCCCAAGGCCCGACTATTCCCATTGCTTTCTGACAACTGACTGAGGATCCAGCTTTAAGCCTTTAGATATTCCTAGGCAAAGAGTCTGTGCTTTGACATTTGCATTTATCTCATTATGTTTGATTGGCATATTGAGATCCATAAGCTTGTGGTTAATATATTGCCAAGGATTCTTAATTAAGCTGGTTGTGCAAAAAAGGCATCAGAGTCTCCAGAGAAATGTATAATCTTTGCCAGTCATTCACTTTGAATTTGCCTTGCTGCCCTGGTGGCAAAGCTGTTATGCTACAGGGAGGATTGCAGACTTGACACAAATAACCAAAGGCTTTTATAACCTGGTATTGCCATTTGCGTTAGGAAAAAAGTGGGACTGTTATGAAAGAAGTGAGATCTATGTCCGTATTCTCCATGGACAAATGAAACAGAAGAACAAAATATATGACAGGCCAGGCTATCCATTGTTATACGCCAAGGAATTATGACACATTAACAAGTTTACTTTCTATTTACTTTTTTCCTATTAGTCTTTTAATAAAAATTAATAGGTTAGTTGTGAGGCAAAAATGACAAACGTCTCTACTAATCAAAGCCACCTACAAATACTTGCTGAGCCCCAGTGTGCTGTCCACAATGGGTCTTGAAGTTTGTTGCCCAAACCAGCGGGATCAGTATCACCTGGCAACTCAGAAATGCAAATTCTCAAGTCCCACCCCAGACCTATTTTTTCAGAAACTTTAGCTGTCCCCCTAAGGCTGCATTTGAACAAGCTACCCAGGTCACTCTTATGCACTACCAGTTGATAACCACTGCTGGAAAGGAACCACTCAGACTTTCCAAGATGGGAACCTCTCACAGGAACTGAGGGAGAGATTCGGGGCAAAGAAAGGACAATTCGTGGAGAACACCTGGCTGAGCAGACTCGCTATTCACCCCGATTATACCTGTTCTCTGCTCTCATGTCCTAGCATTAGCAGCCCCCATGGGGCAAAAATCACAGAACCCCAGCGCTGTTCTTGACAGGTCCTCAGAGATTCCATTCGGAAGCAGCATTCCTTTAGGAGAAGCACTATCCCTTTCACAGCCCCCTCCCTGCCCCACCTCCTGTGACTCTGCCTGAGAAGGCGACTTCCGCCATTGCCTTCAACCTTCTTCACTCTACCCATGACCATGAGCCTTGGGAGGAAATTAATTTTGTTGACTTTGGACATTAAGCATTCATCTCTTTCCCTCCCTCCCTCCTCCTCCTGTTCAGGATTTCTCCAGGCTTCTCCTTTACAACCTGATTTCAGCAGGATGCAGCTGTTTAAATGTGGGTCATGCAAGGAGGAGTGTGCCACTGGGAGCTCGCCTGCTCTGCTTCCCTCCTACCCTGTTGATTTCAAATGATCCCACTCTCAATTTTGTTCCAAACCTCTGGGTGATGCTTCCCTGGCACACGATGGCTGAGACATCTCAACTCTGCTGTGCCCACTGAGAAGCTGTTAAATACAGAGAGTGGGTATTAGGCTTTTGTCCAAGGAAGGTCTGGTGACATTTCCCTTGTTTGTCAAATATACAAAATATCCCTATGGCATGCACCCCTGCACAGTAATTGCTCTACTAGGAAGCATTTGGGGGTACATGCTGTAACAAAAGCATTTAAAATTTTTTGAACTGTGGATTCCAAGGTTGTTTTCCTTTTGCTATTCACTCATTGTGACTAACCTTTGCCAAACAACTGCAGAGCTAGGTCCTGGCCACAGGTTTTATTTGCTGCCTTTAGTCATTTTCAATTCCTTAGCAGAAGCAAATACAAGGGTAAAAGTCAATGGAAAGCAGGTTTAGGTAAGTTCCATTCCATCCATACATATTGCCAAGAATCCCTGCATCTACTTGATGCAAGGACCGAGTTTCTGTTCTGATTTGGAACACCATAAATCAAATAACTACAGTTCAGCCACCCCCAAAACTGCTGACATGGCCCCCTCCCAATATTTATTGCCAACTGTAAGAATTGCCAACAGGAGTATGCTGCCTGCACCTGGCAAATTATTTCAGATTTCTCAGAAAATCCAGGGGCTGCTTTTGTTTGATGTTAGCCCTTGTTCAGTTATTTTCCCAGTGCCATTTGCATGACAATCCTTTCACAGTATCAGGGAGGAGGGAATCACCTGGAGACTCTCCAGACCTCATAGCACAAAGTTCTTTTCTCTATAAAAGCAAACTGACAAGTCTTTCTTTTATGTGACAATTTTTAAATATTTCAAAGATGGGTTGGTGAGGCACCACCCTCAATGCTATCTGGGATGGTTAGTTGAGTTGTTATTTTACATGGATGAGAAAACAATGTATTTGATGACCCTTTTGTGAGCATCCTGCATGTACTAGCCACTCTGCTGGGGGCAGCAGACACTCACCCCACTCCCCCAGTACGACTTAGGAGTAGTAAAGGGAGATTCCTTTTTAATCTCCTTAGCTCTGCTATCTCACTCTAGGTCTCCAAGTGGATTTCTCCCTGCTTGTTGACAAACACAATGATACCCTCTGAGATGTCGGAGCAATTCGTAGCTCTTCTTTTTGCACCGAGCTGTGCAAAGGGGTTCGTTATGCTGTCATTGTAAAACAGCTATATTGACAGGGCACCTGCAGCTTTTAATTTATAATGTCTAACAGTGTCACGAAAGTTAACCAGGATAAACTTTTCAGAAAACAAGGACTTGTCTTAAAAAGTCTCACCAATAGATGACTTATTTACAACAGAAAAATAAAAATACTAATGTAAAAACACGTGTATGTCTGTTTATAAACATGAAATATGAATTATAGTGGGCATATATAGTTTTCCAGTTTTCTAGTGGCTTAAAATACTAAGATAAGTCCTACAGATATTAACCTTTCATAAACAGAAATAAAAATATTTTTTTAACATACAAAATGTAGATTTCATATTCAGATCATTCTAATATCTGAAATCTGTTTCTGGTGTTATCTCTGTGCTGGCTCTCATTTTAGTGTCTTGTTCCTTTTATGACTATTTCTCTTTGGCTAAACCGCAGTCATTGTATTATTTTAAGTTACGTGGTCATTCCCCAAGGGTTAGGACAAATATGTCCTATACCAGAAGCCTCTGTTTGCACTGCCCTGTTGTGAATTACCTCAAACCTTGGCTATTAAGCCATGCTGTCAAAATATTTAGATATTTTTTACCCCATTTTTTTTTCTTCATGGACTTCTAAAGGTAGGTATTTCTTTTTTTTACTTTTATTCATTTATTTATTTATGTACTTTACATTATTGTGTATTTCCCAAAAATTTCCCATCACCAATTCACCCGTGAACTATCACCATAGTCCCTTGTGCTCTTTTCTCCCCTGCTTTGGTCCCTCTTCCTCCCCCTCCCCTGCAGAATGTCTCTTATTTATGGTTTCCTGCTAGTTTTTATTTTTGTTTCTGTTTTCTGTGTTATTTTCTCCTCCTGGTCTCTTATTTGGTTCCCTTATATTCCTCCTATAAGTGAAACTATTCTATATTTTTCTTATTCCTTCTGGATTATTTCCCTGAGCATGATCCCTTTTAGCTCCATCCACATTGCTGTGAAGTGCATGTGTTTATCTTTTTTGTTTGCTGAATAGTATTCCATTGTATACATGTACCACATCTTCTTGATCCAGTCATCAATTTTGGGGCATTTGGGTTATTTCCTTATCTTAGCTATTGTAAATAATGCTGCAATAAACATAGGTATGCATGTGTCCTTTTGGATTAATGTTTTTGTGTCTAAAGGTAGGTATTTCTGTGGTTGGAGAGGAAGACAAAGATAGTTTTTAATTATAGGTTGTCCTTATCTCCTCAGGGTGAGACTTTCTTATTTCCTAGTTTCCTATTGGAGAGCAGCTCTTATAAATTGTGAAGAGGATCCTTTATAAAAAACAAAACTTGAGTTTCAACTTTGGCTTTTCTTGCCCTAAGAGGCCCAAGAGTGTTCTGCTTTCACATACCTGCAACACAAAACAAACAGCTTTAGAGCTCTGCTCTTCTATTTCTTCTGCTTGTCTTTCTAGGTTTAGACTTCTCCAAAATACATTCAGTTTCCTACTAATATGTTATATATAAAGTAATATAATTAATAAATAAAATAATTAATAACATATACCCCCAGTAATTATATATTAATGCATACATTTGTTATACACGTTAATATATCAAGTGTTGCAGTGTATGTCTAACATATGTGGAATGAGTATATCATTTTACTATATGTTACCATTTTAAGCAAGAAGAGGTAATCTAAATATTCCAACTTACCAGTCCCAGAGTTAGAAGTTTTTCAAACCAATTTATAAAAAGCAAAAAACATTAAGGATAAGAGAATTGTTCTCTTCTGATTTCTTGGCCTCAGTCCAGTGTGAAGCAGCGATTCTGGGTAAGTGTGACTATTTGGAAGATCAAGCATTCTGGGTAAGTGTGACTATTCTGAAGATCAAGCATTCTGTTCCATCTGCTTAGAGAATGAGCATTATTAGATCTATTTCATCACAGATCTACAGTCACTTTCTTCAAACAAGCTTTTCTAAAATAAGCTTATATTTGACCTCCACTTCTCTGCTTCCTGTTTCTTTTTTCTCAATTGCTTCTCAAACTTGAGAAAGAGTAGTTACTTGACCCACCCACCCCTTCTCTACAACAACAAAAAGAAAAACACAGCAGTATATATTAAAAATTATTTTTCCATTTCACATAGGTGAGAAACTATAAAAAGGTAAATAAGAAAGAAATGATGCAAACAAACACAAATCCTATCTACGAGTTATGGTAACAGAGATGAGAAGAGGACACTTAACTTCTTTTTATTCCACTGCTGCCCAATGAATAACTTGATGTTCAGCACTAAGTCAAATATGCCCAAAAGAGGCTTTGCTGGACTATATTATTTTATAGCATGTATGTCCTTAAGATAAGTAAGTTACATTGTTTCATTTCTTAGGGCAACGGAAGTCATCATACATAGCAACTTCTCTTTTTGCATTTTATTCAATAACTACTCTTTACCATTTAAATATTCATCTGCACTACTTTAATTCCTTTGGCCATAAAATAAATACACTCTTAAGAAACAACTAAAGACATCCCAATAGAGCCTCCCTGGTGGCACAGGGGTTAAGTCTCAGATCTATCAAGTTATCACTAGCCACTGCAGCTTGAGGGCTCAAGTTCAATCCCTAGTCAGGGCGCTAACCCACATGGCACAGCAGATCTCTCCTGTTTCAATTGCTGCTCCCCTCAGCAGTGTATTTCAGTAGATCCACCAGTTCTGCTCCCCACTCTGTCTCTTGTGAGTCCTCTCACCCTCCGCACCTCTGGCCTACACCCCAGTTCTTAGCATGCATAAATAAATTTTAAAAATCTTAAAAAAATAATAAAGACGCCGCAATAAAGTAAGAATTATAGAAAATTCCTTAGTCCTTAAATATCTAAAATTATTAATCACAAAATCTCTGCTTTCGGTGTACTCTTCAAATCACCCTGCTTTCTGGTACCTGGGACAGGTTGAGCCCAGTCTCTACCATAACACAATTACCAGTCCACTAGAATCAGTTATGCTCTATGAGACATCATCAATTGGATGACTAAACAGTCCATGTTGGAGTGTAAAAAAGTTAAAAGGTCAGAAAGGTAAACAGAATCAGGGCCACTGAGAGCTTTATAGGTCATTAAAAGGATTTTAAAAGCCATATGCTGTCTAAGAGGCAGCCAAGATAGAGATTGTAAGATGGGAGAAATACGATCTGTAGATCAAGTCCTAGTAACAACGCTGGCAGCAGCAGCATTCAAAACCATCTGTAGCCAGTTTAGCAAACAATCTGGAATGCCACCAGGAACAAATTAAAATAGTCAATCCTGGAAGAAATGAAAGCCTAGCATGGATGAATGAAACGTTGCTTGCTGGAGAATGCAGAGCCTGTAATCTTACAATATTCTAGAAACCATAAAAAGAATTTTTCACCACCAATGTAATATGGAGATTGAAAGTAAAAATGAGGGTCACAAAAAGAAACATGCATGGCAGAACTGCCACTCCAAGGCAGTGAACATGAGTCCAATCCCACTGGTCCTGCTAGCAAATGCAACCTAAGGATGGAGTCCAGGTCTGCTGTAGTCTGTAAGGGACACACACTCCTGGCCAGGATGCGAAGCACAAAAATGCACAGCACTGTCTCTGGTTTTGGAGCCAACAATCTGCATAAGGCCCCTAAATAATATAAGTGAACTTGTAGATCAAAACTACAGAAAGACTACAACATGATTTGTTGAGAATAAACTCATATCATTTAGTAAATTTACATCATTTTTTAAATCATAGTCAAAAATAGGAACAAATATAATCACTAACATTTACTAAATGTCAACTGCTAAACTTTGCGCCAGCACAGCCCTATGTGCTTTATATAGAGACTAAGGTAAATCTGACACCAGGATGTATAATTATTTGTCTCGTTTACTTCAGGCTAAGTGCAGGTTATCCTATAACTTCTCTTCGTAACCCCTCCATAACCTATTAAAGCAGAAAAGATCACGCCTTGCTAGTGGGAATAACTTCTTTTAAAAATTTTTAAGATCAATTTGCTTATATTTATTTATTTTTTATTAATTATGTGTTATTATTCTACATCTCTCCCCTTAGGTGTGGTCACCATAGTTTTCCGTGGGAATAATCTGAGCAACAATTTTTAAGAATGGGGTATGAGAATTCTAGCACTGCAGGGAATATTTAAGAAATTGATGGAGCCAAATATCTCTGATGACAGCATTATTGGTGAAGTTATATTATCATCCCTACTTTATAGAATTAAAAAAAACAGGCACCATGAGATTTAGTGTGTGGTAGCTTGCACTTTAGTATGTGATGGAGTCTGAATTTCAAAAATCTGCTTAAAAAACCTATACAAATCTAACTATAGAATGGTTCTGGGTTTAATTAAAGAATCTAGTCCCATTTCACTCAGGCAATGATGAAAACTCAGCTAGAAGCAACTAAGAGAATTCATCCATCCTGAACTGGCCTAGGTCTCCTCCTTAATCATCCAACTCTGCACTTGCTGAATAGCTCCTGAGCCAGCTCTATACCAACCACCCTCCCTCTTTAACTCTTTCTCCTATTACTCATACTATCAGTATCAATATAGAAAATAAAGATGTACTTTAGTATCTACCTGAAATTGTTCCCCATCCAGAAGTGTAAAAGATGGAGTCTTCCATGGGGGCATTTAAATATCTCCAGCTCTTTGTCCCCTCATTTCTGCAACATCAGAACCCCCTGCAAGGGGGTTCTCTACTTGCTCACAAAGAGCCTGGTGTGGCCTCTTGTCTCCTCTCCAGGCACAATCACGGGGAGTTAGGGAGAAACGTTACAGGATAAACTTGGCAGTAATCTCTTTATATTTGAGCTGTCTCCAAAGGTTGGACCCCATCATATTAACTTTTGTAAAGCTCTAGGGATACTTTGGTGTTATACTCATAAAGTCTCTCCCCCTTCACTGCAAGGGAAAACAGATGTTGATCAACAGCAGCATCTTGCTATTTAACATTTCTTGCTCACTTTGCTGGCTTTATTTGCAGGCCCCACAAGAATATCAACTATAAATGGTGGGAGATTTGGAAGAGGACTTAAACCTCTTCAGAAATTATATGCACTCAGCCATGGATAGGTAGATGCATTAAGTACGATATGGTAATGTTTGGTTAAAACATACAGCAACCAATGAAAAGTTAGATGAATATTTGAAGGGTTTTGTTTATGTTATAATCTCAGGAGATAAACAGTGACAGGAATAACCCACTTGCCAGGAAGTTAGAGTTTATATGTGAATTTTTGTGAATGATTCAAAAGTCAGTTAAGATTTGCATGTGACTTTAATGTACGTATGTATGTATGTATGTATGTGCGTGTGTTTTTAGTTGCGGTAATATTGGGGTACCCCATCAGGTATTACCAGCATAGCACCCCCACCACCCACTCCCCCATTTTTCACCACCATACACTACTGTTTCCTTCCCTCTTTGTTCTTACCCCTTGGCCCCTTGGTGCTTCAGTTCTGTAGTTCAGTTTAGATATCAAGGGTTAGTTTTTCAAGTTGTCTTTATCTGACTATTGACATTTTTAAGTAGGATGGATGCATGATTTATAATTTTGTTTGCACTATTGGAACTGCATTTTGAGGGACAGAATAATTTCTGAACAGAGAAGGACATTGCATAGTCTCAGAAGTGTCTCAAAACCATCAGCACCCTCAAAAACACAGAAAGTCTGGCAAATCGTCATACCCTGAGGACTCCCAAGAGACATGAGTAACAAGTATAATTTGTATCTGAATGGGGTATTGGGACCTAAAAAGGACAGGAGGTAAAAATAAGGACATCTGAATAAAGTATGAAATTCAATTAATAAAAAAATACATATAAAGAAGTTATTACTGACATTGATAATAATTGATCATTGGAATAAAATTTACAATAGGCATGAGGTGATTTTCATCTTTATTGCCTCTTTCCACATCAGATATTATACAAATTAAAATTAAGAGCTTTAATAGCTAATTCAATTGAATGCTTTTGATGATTATTCATTTAAACTGAATGCCAACAGCTGGTTCCCTAATTTACTCAAATTTCACAGCAAAGGAAGAAACTCAGGAATGAGACTGAAATATACTGGAGAAAAAGAATAGACCTTATTTATACAAAGCTGAAAATTTGCCATACACATCCTAATTTCTTTATATTTAGTATTCATTTAATTGGCTCCTATTAACAGTCCTTTAAAGATGAGAATTCTACTATGGTCACCAGTAGGCAACATGTTATCATTTAAAAGCAAAAATATAGTTTAATGCCAAGTCAATTCTTCAGGATCCAGAATTTGGGTATAGTCTGTAGATGACCAGTGAAATGTCTAAATATTTACTTGAGTAAAATTTTTCAAATATTTCCATTCTCTAATGAAAGCTGGAAATTTCATGTATAAACACATGTAACAAATATACACATAGATATATGTATAAATACTCACTTTAAAAATAACATTTTGCACAAGTGTTTTGTTTTTGTTACTGAATGAAGACAATTGTGATGTAATTCTAATGCAGAGGTTAACTTTTAAAGGTAGAAAACTGATCAGCAAAAAATAAATAGATAATATGTGATCAAATCAGCTTTCATAGGCAAATGATAGCAAATTTAGCTTGAAATTTGAGGATTATGTTTGTAAACAATTTAAAAATATTTGTCATTAGTAAGCATGATTGATATTTCAGGAAAAAACAAAGGCCTGTAGCTTTTACTGCCTTGAGGTTGAATTGACCTTGCCCTAGACCCAACTCTAAACAATTATATAAAGCAACTAGAATGATAACCTGGTATCCATACAATGCTAGTGTAAGTATTCAGAATATAATGCCTGATTAAGAAATTATGTCTGACCTGGAGAAAGTAATAGTTAATTGTAGAATAAACTTACTAGTTTGAAGTTGCTTTCATACATATTACTTGATTTGGCTCTCAGAGCCATCAAGAAAAAGCAGTGTCATTATTGTATCCATTTTGTTGCTGGATAAAGCCAGATTCAGAAGGAACTTTTTGGAGCAGCCTGAAGAGTTACTGAAACCATCTAATGGTAGAAGGAAAGTTAAGTCCTTTGGTTGTCAAATCTCTCTCACTCGCTCTTTTCTTTAGTCCTTCAATATGCTGCTTGAGAAAGATCAAATAAGAAGCAGATAGTAGAAGGAAAGTACAGATTCAATTTTTCGATCAGAAAGCACAGAGCATTGCACCTTTACATACTGCACAACCTTCAGACCAGATAACAGCTTCACTTCACCCAATCGGTTCAGTAGAAATAAATTTGTTAACAGAACATCAATGTAGACTGCTTTGAATTAAATACTTCATTTCATAAATACCTTGCTGCTCCTATGATACCTTCTTACAATACAACAACATTATCTGAAGTCCACATCTTATTCCTTTCATAGTCTCTGTTAATTAAAATTTAAGAATATTTGATCAGCTAGACAAACTAGAAGTTTCTTGAAACCATAGGCAATATACTTCAGATATTTTTCAGTGTTTGCTGGTTTTATACTGCCGGACTTCCAAAAAGTGATAGTTGCTATCTTGGTGGGCATGGATCAGTGCTACATGCCAAGCCTCATCTAAGTGACATCCACCTCAGAAGCACAGACACTGACAATCTGGTCACATAGGTCCCAGCCAGACTTGTTTTGTTTATTTGTTTGGTTTTTGTCCATCCTAAATGTTAGCATTT
The DNA here is from genome assembly GCA_004024925.1 of Scalopus aquaticus. NCBI lineage: Eukaryota > Metazoa > Chordata > Mammalia > Eulipotyphla > Talpidae > Scalopus > Scalopus aquaticus. The sequence continues at coordinate 71,817 of PVIJ01007534.1, forward strand.
CCTAAAGCTATTACCAATCACACCCGTAACACTGGTCAAAATTTTTTTTACAAAAGTCGTATTACTGAAATAAAATTAGTCATTTCCTATCAATTTGTATGTGTTCAACATGAATAAGACAGTCAAATTGTAATTTGGGCTCTAGTTTTTTTGTAATCTCAATGAATGGATGTTTACATCACAAAATACATGTCAATCACTGGTAACAAATTTTTACAAAAGTCATGTTACTGAAATAAAATTAGTCATTTCCTATCAATTTGTATGTGCTCAACATGAATAAGACAGTCAAATTCTAATTTGGGCTCTAGTTTTTTTGTAATCTGCAATAAATGGATGTTTACATCACAAAATGCATGCCAATAGTAATAGGCCTACGGTTAATACCTGTAAAAAATCAAGTCATAGACTACTTCTTAGATTTCTTCGCTTGTCTCTTGTACAGCTATTCAGGAGCATCTCTGGGAAGCGTCCAGCAGTGGTCAGCCAGCATTGGAGTGGACCATTTTCCCTGGTATCTTTGTTCCATTGAGGCGATATCTTGATGAAAATGTTCGTCATGTTCATCACTAACCATACCACAGTTTTCAGGGAAGAAATCCAGATGGGGATGAAGGAAGTGGCTCTTTAGAGACATATGGCAGCCAAGTTTCTGATACTGCATCAGCATGTCTTCTACTAGTTCCTTGTAGTTTTCTGCCCTAACATTCCCAAGAAAGTTTGTAGACACTAGGCGAAAAGCAATCCATGCTTGTTTCGCATCACCCTGCAGCAAGTTGTTTAACCGGTCATCTCAATGCAGACGGAATATTTGGGTAGACTATTCTCGACGTCTTTTACTTCGTTATTCCGCCAGAAAAAAGAGAAACTAAGCATAAGGAACATTCTTTTATGTGGTTGCTTGGCTCTCTCCACACACTGGGGACTGCTAATGGCATTGATTGTCTTTTGACACTGAACCACTGTGAAAGCTGTGTTGTACATGGAGCACAGAATATATGCAGGGCCAAGGCTTGTCTTGGTCACCAAACTTGCATCCCAAGTAAAGATGATAAGCCTTCTTCACTTGAGAAGTGATCCTTTTCTTCTGGTTGGCAAATGTCACCCCACAAATAGAGCAGAAATTGTCCACACTATTAACACACTTTTGAGGCATTACTGTTCTGTATTGTGCCTAAATGGAAAAAATAATAACAGTTCTATGGAACAGTAGCTTCAACTGTCTCGCACAAAGTCTGAAATATTTTCAATGCTCAACCTTTCCGACAGGGCTTTCTAGAGTGCACTGCTGACGTCAGCTTACTTCAGCAACCGCCTGGCAGTAGTATTGCATTGCATCAGAAAATGGTGCAATCAACTCTGGATGATGTGTGCATGATGGTATTATGCAATGCGATGCAATATTACATCATTCTAGGCTGATTTAGGATGTTGTTGCAGTCCTACTGAATAAATTTACATGGTAAAACATATAAAATGAATTACATGAAATATTTTCAAAAGGAGCACTAATAAAAAATTTTCAGGGTTATATTCATGTTCAGCACACCAAGATACTACAGATTAGGGTCTTTTTAAGTCAGTAATGATCTCACTGTTGACCAGTGTAATTATATCCAGAAAACCAGGTCTGAAGTTGAAGTTAGACAATCGTTTAAATTAGAAAACAATTTTTTAAAACTTACTTATAGGAAGGAATAGAATATAGAATATACTCTATTTCATGATTGATTTTTTTTACTACTACAGCAATCTAAAAATATTACTTTCTAGATGATTAAAGTTATTAGGCTAAAATTTATTATCTTTTTAGATGTGTGTTTTACTTAAAATGAGTTTACTTTGCAAACAAAACCAATATTACCACTATATAAAGTCGTTCTTTCATCAAATTTTAGAGTATTGATAACAGACTCTCGTAGCTCATTCACTTGGTTTCTAAGAAATTAATCAAAGTCCCATTATCATAGTGAATTATTTAGTAACACATGCACATTACAATGGTGGGTAAATGGAAGGAACTGGATAGATAATAATTTTAATAAAATAATAATTGTATTACTATTTCATTAATTTCATTCTGAAAATAAGATTCTTATAAACTGTAATTTTTTAAATTTAATTTATATCCTTTACATCATTGTGTATCCACCATAGGTTTCCCACCACCAATTCACCTGTGAACCATCACCATAGTCCCTTGTGCTCTTTTCTCCCCTATTTTGGTCTCTCTTCCTTACCCTCCCTGCAAAATGTTTACAAGTGAGCATGAATTTTAACATAAAAATGGAGGGTCCTCCCTGGTGGCGCAATGGGTTAAGCTCAGCGCTGTGGAGCAGCCAGTGGCTGCGGTGTGAGTTCGATTCCCGGCTGGCAGGGAGATTCCCACATGGCGGGGCAGACCTCTCCTGCCTTGCCCGCTGCTCCCCTCAGCATTGTATTTTGGGTATCTGCCTGTTCTGCTCCCCACTCTGTCTCTGGTGAACCCTCTCACTGCCCCATACCTCTGGCCTGCACCCCAGCTTCTATGCAAAATAAAATAAATCTTTAAAAAAAATGGATACAATTCCTGTCTTCAGTCAGAATCATTTAACATGTAATGATTGAATGTTGACTATATGCAAGTCTCAGAAATAATCTTAAAATTTATTGCATCAAAGAGAGCTTTAGAAATGGTTAATACAAAAGCAAGGTTCATTTTTTTCTGTTTACAGACTCTCAGAAACATTATTTGCTCTCATACAACACAACTCCAATTTGCATGACTCACAAGTATGTTATTATGAGTGTGATTTTTTTCCTTCAGTACTCCATGGCCAACATTAATGCAAAATTATTACTAATATCTATTTCTTTCTTATGTGGTTTCATATCTGCTGGAAAATATTAAAGACAAAAAATCTGGTCTCAGTTTCTTCTTGAGGGTTCTTAAATTTGGCTCACTAATCTTCATCTACTCCTCCAGCACTTCCTGAAAGAAACAATTAGAAGTGGTTGGCCACAGGCAAGAATATCAAGTTAGGAAGAAACAGTGTTCACTCAATTCTTTTTATCTCAATGGCATTTCAAATACATTTAAAAAGAGAGAGAGAAAAAAGAAAAATAATAAGAGAGAAAGAAATAAAAAGGAAAAAACACCTCTGAGCTGTGTGCGATACTGAGGTTAAAAATTTCAAAAACAGTCAGCTCTGTTACAGTTCTTTGAGAAATTGCAGTTGGAGAAAAGGAAAATAATATTTTTTAAAAGTCTCCCTTCAACTTTGTGTTTTGTAAAGAATTTTCCAAAGATTTTCACTTTTCATGAGAATGAATTGGCTTTTATTGATTCAAATGGTCATTTTTGTCCATGGGGTTAAAAATGGAAGGTCCTAGATTTTTTTTTTTTTTTTTTTTTTTTTTTGGCTAAAGCCTCTAAAGAAAGGAGAAGAGTATGGTAGGTGACTACAGAAAGTCCTGGTTAGATTTGGGGCTTTTCTGCAGTTCAGTCTTGAAAATGTACTGTTATAACTACATGTAACTCAATTCTATATTGTGTTACCGGTCATGCTTAAAAATACAAGAATACTGCTATTAGAGTAAAGATGCACTCTTTATAATCATTTGATCTCAAACTAATTTGCTAGAATTATATACACTTATTTATTAATTTGGAGATTAATTAATTTCAAGTCAAAAAACTATTAAATCGCTAAAATAATTTTTGAGGGTTGATTGCAGTGAACAATAGTGAATTTGGTTGAAATATAGAGTTTTAAGTAGTAGGAAATTGATTAATTTGGGAAGCTACAATGCTTTCTTTGAACAATTGTGCACAGACACATGAATTTACCATTGTTAATCTTTGAAAAATAGGAATGTGAAGCTTATTGCTGAGACAATTACACATACCACTGATGATAAGAGTATTTACTCTAAAAACTGCCTCAAAACTTAGCTAAGTCTCCACTGGATTGTTTCATGTTAATATCAATCTTGCTTTACAATACCTAAAAAACCAAATCCTTAGGGATATCTCCCCTTAGTTTTACTTTCATTAGCTTGTATCTTTGACAAATATTATAAACTGACTTATTTAGACATTTTCTTAAATAGAAGCAATAGCACTTGTTATTCTCATTGTTCACGTAGAGAATTGATAACGATGATATGGAGAGTTTCAGCAAGTATATCTAAAAATTAATTGATAATACTTCCCTCTGAGCACAGAAATAATTTCCCACCCAAATAGTAAGTATACACTGTAAAATCACCTACCATGTAAGAATAACATTAATTGAACACTTTTTCTCTCTAGACATTGTTACCAATGACATTTGCTAAATGAATAAGGCTGGAATTCTTTTCTCAAAAGATACTGCCACCAGTAAGGGAAATAAACACAAAGTGGCAAATTCCATAGGTGAGATTTCCACGGTATGATGATCTGTTTAATATGAAGTTATCATGAAAGATTTGGTAACACGTGAGTTTTTAGATCCTTTTGAAAGATGGTTCTTCAGTTTATTCACAACGAACAATGAGAAGGAATGCTGTGTGAAGACAGGTTATATGAGGAGGAGGAATATGACTGGGGTGGTGTGATTAAACATTAAATATATGTGTGGAGATAGTGTGAGTCAGTTATCTTTTGCTTACAAGAAACAAAAATGCAGCTTAAATGAAATTAGACATAAAAAGGAAAATCTGCTGATTTAAATAACCAAACTATTTCAAGCAAAAGTAGCTTTTGGGACAGTGGGATCCTGGTACAGAGCATCTAATTAGAACTGTTTCTCCATCTTTCTCTCGTCTCTAATCTCTGCTTTGTTTTATATCTCATGGCTCTTTTTCACTATCCAGAAGTTTTCTCTATAAGGTAGAGAACACAACCACTGGGCATTAAAAACTCACATTCTAACTACTGCACTGAGAGAAGAAAGAATTTTTTTTTCCTACTTCACAATGAGTATTTCCAGGAATAGACTAACAATAAAATATGCCCAGTTTGAGTCTTATAAAAGGGAGCAAATATAATAGCTACATCAGGATAATAGATAACTAAAAAAGCAAATCATGGTCAGATTCCTGAGAAACTTTCATTCTACACAAAGTTTGGGTTTTTACCCTGTAGGGTTTTGAGAGCCAGTGAAGATTTTAAACAAGGTAGTAATAAGTTAAGATTTTCATGCTTGGAGCACAGAGGATGGGGTAAGGAGAGCACAAAGTAACAGGAGGTAGAATGCAAAGATCTACGTGTGAGATGGCGATGGCCTGAAATACAATGATAACAGTGGTAATATAGAAGACATAGAATAAATGGGAATTAGATTCACTAATTTCAAGTGTCTGAGAAGGAAAATTACATAGAATAGTTCAAAGATTTCTGGTTTGCGTGTTAGGTAAATAATGTTAGCTTTAATGAGGACTATACAAAGAGGAAAGCTATGAGTTCATTTTAAACAAGTTGAGGATCAGATGCATTGGACATGAACTCCCTCAGCTTTTGTTATCATGAAGGTCTTTATTTCTCCTTGACTTCTGAAGGAGAGTTTTGCCCAATGGGTATTCTTAATTGGCAGTATTTTTCTTTTAGTACTTTGAATATATGCTCCTTAGTAGAATATTGATTTTTTTCTTCACATAGGTTCTGAACATTTCTTGTCTCCCTTATGTTGTTTCTTTGTTTTTCTCATTTTTTTTCCTTCCATTTTTAAACTGATTCTCATTTGAATATAAAACAGTACTCAAGTACATATAATGTTTATACCAGGCATTTTGTTTTTCTTCCATACATATTGAGCTTCTTCAGGATGATTATTTTGAATTCTTTGAAAGATAATTCATAGGTCTCAATTTACTTAATTCATTTTCTGGAGATTTATTTATTCCTATTTCCTTATTACTTTTTTTTGGTCATGATTTGTGTATTTATAAAAAATAGCTTTTCCCAACCTACATGAACTGACTTCGCACATAAGACATTTTCCAATCAACCTAGATAGTCTAGGAACTTATCAAACTTTTTACAAGGATTCATCTTCAGACTTGTGAATTCATTTCCATTTAGAAAATTCTGCCAGTTTCTTTTTCAGGATCATAAAGTCCCTCATTCTCCCTGGTATCTGAAGAAGTCCTGATCCTCTGGTGCTACAACAAGCTGCTGAGTTGTGGTTTTTCTCTGCAGTCCCCAGACATTGACAGAAAACCAGTTCTGTCAGTGCTCCAGGTCAGGTGACTCAGAAAAATTGGATGCATATTGCATTTTTCTCTTTCCCTCACAAGGAAGAAACTAGGAAGAAATTAGACTAAGAGCTGAGTTCTTTGTTAAATCACAGTGCGCTGTGGTGACTTCTCTCTGCGGTATTACAAGTTCTTCAGGGTTTTTACAAGCCACCAAACTTTCTTTGTCGCAGCAGCCCCCAGCATCTAAAGTATGCCAGTTCCATGAACACTCTGAATCAGGTGAAACAGAAACCAGTCCCACAGTCAACCCTTGAATAGCCAGAATATCTCACATATGTATGTCCTCTCTTCTCTTTCTTTCCCAAAAGAAAAGCTGCAAGTTGGGCATCTCCTCTCAATTACAACCTGTGCCAGCTTGGAGGAAGGGCTGATGTGGTAGAAATAGACTTTTTTACTCATTTTAAATCCTTGACTTTGAGCTTGCCTGGGGTATAGCAACTTATTTCAAGAGTTCTCGTAAAGGATTTTTGGACTGTTAATTGTTGTTAAATCAGTATCTCTGTGGAAGAACAGGTATGGGGCTTCCTATTCTACTGTCTTGCTGATGTTGCTCCTTTTGCTTGTTTTTAAGTAAACTATTAAAGTACAATACAAATCAAAAATGGCAATTCTGATCTTCCTGTATGTTAGGTTTCTCATTGCAAAGAAACTAATATATTAGCATTCTGAATATATTGGTCTCATGTATTCCAAAGTTAAATTATCTTAGGGTACACTAACAAATAGAATTCCTAAGCTTATAAACTCAAAAGTCAGACCATATTTCCCCCATCAATTTACTTCCCTGAAAGTTTCTCTCTTTCCAGCAACCTGTGTTGAAAGAATTGTGCAGAGAACTCCTTAAGAGTATCTTCCTATATTTTAATTGACCTAGTTACTACTCAGTCTGTATTTATTAAACGAGCGAGTGAAGGAATGGTAAGTCAACATCTTTAAATAATCACTCTACAGTCCAACTCAACAACATGGATTATATTTGGCAATTTTGAGTTTCTTTGAAAGAATTATTTATTACCAAGTAGTTGTAATGAAATAGTGCATAAGTAATGTTAATTTCTCCATTGTCTTAGACAAAAATTTTACCATCTTGTTTTATTTATGAAGACAAATCTCAAGAAAATTGTTCAGGGTTTGATAGCAGCATTGCCTTACTACCTTGTTTTCAGAGAGAGGAACTGAAACAGGAGGTGGTTTTAGCTGCTTTAGAGGGTCATGATGACACCCCCTTCTGCGGACTCCAATCTCCCTGTCATATTGAGTGGAGTCATGCTCTTACAAATTAAGCCCACCGAGATATAAATGTTTTCCTAAGCAGGGCTGTGTGGGGATTGATTCCCAAACACATTTTTAAAAAGTTCATTCTTTTCATTGTAATCCTATATAAATAATATTGTAATATCGTAATATCGTAAAATAATATTGTAACCCTATATGTTATTTGTTGAAAACATGCCCTGCAAAAATACTTACCCTGAATCTTCAATGCATTTCAAAGTAGTATCACGTTATACTTTTGAGTCGATAAAACAACCCAATTATTGGGTGAGTTTCTTTATGTATCATGACCATAGACAAGAGAATTTCTTTTTTAAAATTTAAAAATAACAATATAAAACAGTGGTTGCATGATTATATAATCTTCTTAATAACCTCAATCTTAAACACAAAACCATTATTAACTAGGATTATGGATGGATTTTGCAACTTGTTAACAAAAAAAAAATCAAGCATGCACGTTTTTAAAAATCTTGGTCAATTTGGATTAAGTAAAATATATAGATCAGGTTATCTAAATTTTTCTGGTTTAGTTAGTATATGCAAAGTAAGTAGATGCAGCTGAATTAATCACAAGCTCAAGATAATTCTTTTTTGCATCCTTATTAATCAAGTTCAGGTTTCTGTTCTATGAATGTAAATATAGAAAGGTCAACAATTTCTCTAGGGGCATGTTCCGGGGCATGGGAATTAAGTGAAAAGTCATCCTTCATTCCCTTGCTGCACTAAAAACAGCCTCAGTCCTTAATTCTGAGTTTTAGATAATGTGGAATGTGCTGTATTCACAGAGCATATAGTTTCTGAGTAACAATGAAGGTCATTTATTACAGGATTGTCAGCCAAGTCCGCAATGATTCTTTGATTAGAGAAAAGTGGTTTTGCATGTTATGCCTTGGGATATTTCTTTACTTATTTTTTTCTTCCAGGAGGATTTTGTGGATTGTATTAATGCTCCACATGCTGATTTGTTATGTGATGTGCCAAAGGTGATCAACTATAAAGCAGATAGCTTAAATTAATTTAGAAAGTTTGTGTCTTTCTCTAAGGGAGAAAAATTATTATGAGGGTATTCCTTTAGATACCCTCATGAAAGAGAGTGGTGAGAAAGTTGTACTTATTCGCTGTTATAGCTAAACATGCAATCATTTTTAATAAAATTGTAGGACAATGGGTGAGTTTCCCATTTTAAATCTGCTCCTCCCCCCCCCCCACCTCTATGTATCACAAACACAGCTAGCTCTCTTTGATACAGCCAAACACCACCTACTGCTTCTTCACTGTGGACACTGCAAGGCTTCATAGGAGCAGCCAAAAGGAATTCAAGGGAAAACACTCCTTAACTCAAATCTCTGCAATAGCTTTAGGTAACCTGTTTTATTGGGTCAAATTATTACATGTGATAACTGTCATCTTCAGAAAGTTACCTACATCTTCAGGACACCCGTGCTTTTGGGTAGCTAATGGTTGTACCTCTCTGTCCTTAGGTGGAAGCAGGGACTCATTTACCATGAAACCAATGAAGTTTAAGCTTTAGGGTCCCCCCGACCTGCACGAGTTCTTTCAAAGTTACTGAGAAAGACTTCTGAAGTGAGTCATATGATGAAACTTTTAAAAAACATTTTTATGAGTAAGACATTTTAACCTCAACTTATAAAGGCAGGTGTCTCTTTCCATGCCTACTTCTCCTACATCAAACTTCACATTTGAGCAGTTAGATTTAGCAGGACTGACTTTCTTTAGGGACCTGGTTAAGGAGAAGTTAAATTTGGAATATGCCAGATGAAATAAAATTTGGAAGTATGTTTTGGAAATTTTCAACTATACAGGAGATATTGATTTGGCTTTATATTTTGTCATTTTAAAATGGATCCCTAATAATTGCTAACAGGAGATCCAAGATTTTCTATATGAGTCTGAATTAACTATGGAGGTTATCATTTTTAATGACTTTTTGTTTGAAATGCTTTTTCATTTTTCCTTTTTTGTTTTTGAGATGACTAATACCCGAAGCAAAGGTAAATTGCATCTTTTTGCAAGATTTGTTTTCTCTCTCTCCTGATGCCTCAAAAATGTAAATTTTTAGTAGGTATTCATATTTCTTATGGTAATGTATTTGCATAAATCCAATAAGACTCTTTTTCTTTATAATAGACTATTGGAAACATGGTTGCTTTGATGAGAATGTCATATTTGAGACCACACTACTTTCAGGAATCTAGATGGACTTCAGCGCCTTCAAAGGGAAAACAGCTTGATAGCTTGCTTTCGGGGTTTTAGGTATATATCAGGAAAAGAGTAAGGAAGATCACTGATGGGCAGACAGAGAAACACCATGATATTGTGGAACCTCAAGAGGAGGCGAATTTACCAAGAATATAAAAGTATTGCAGGTAAAATCTTATGATGAGAACTTGGTGTGATGTTACATTCTGAGAAGCTGTTAAGTGCTCTATCTGCTATTCCATATGAGAAGTTCCAGCAAAGAAGATTTTTTTTTATTATTATTGTTATTTATGTCTTTTACATTTTGTATTCCCCTTGGGTAGCCCACCACCAATTCACCCGTGATCCATCTCCATGGTCCCTTGTATTCTTTTCTATTCCATTTTGTGCCCTTATCCTC
>PVIJ01007535.1:0-14241 GCA_004024925.1 Scalopus aquaticus
AGTTCTTCATTTATATTCCTCAGTTCTTTGTTCTTTTCATTTAATTCTATTTTTTTTTATTATGGCAATTCTGAATTCTTTATCTGTTAGGCAGATGTAATCTTCTATGTCCATATTATTGGGTTCTGAAGAGGGATTTTCTTTCTGTGGTGTATTGTTTTGAGGGTCATTTGTAATTTTTTTTCTTCCTGTTGTTGGCCTTCTGCTTTGCTCTGATCATTGCATTCCTGTGCTATTGGTGCCGGCAGGCATGGTTCTTGGTTCTACTTGCTGAGAGTGTTTGTTGTTTCCTAGTGTCTGAGTTGCCTTGGCTGTGGCTGGTTATCTCCCGGATTTTCTTTATTCTCTGTTGAATTTCTGTGTTTTGTGGCATGTCTCCAATGTGTTTCCAGTTCCAGGTGGAATTAGGGTAGAAAAAGGGGTGGTGGATTGTATTTTGGAAAAAAAAGGGCCTCCCTGGTGGTGCAGCGGTTGAGCGCTGCGCTGTGGAGCTGTCAGCAGCGCGCTATGCAGGTTCAACACCCAGCCAGGGAGAATCCCACATGGTGCAGCAGACCTCTCCTGTCTCGCCCGCTGCTCTCCTCAGCAGTGTATTTCTGATCTGCCTGTTCTGCTCCCCACTCTGTCTCTGGTGAACCCTCTCGCTGCCCTGCGTCTCTGGCCTTTACCCCAACTTGGATGTATAAATAAATAAATCTTAAAAATATATATATATATATATATATATATATTAATATATATATATATAGTATAGTAATATATATATAGTATATATATAGTATATATGAAATCGGGCAGAAGGGGTGTCTAATCCCTTTGTGGTTGCCAACTGAAATCGGGCAGAACGGGCCTCAAATGCCCAGGCTCTGTGGCAAGAGCCACCAAAATGCCCCAAAAGGCCAAATACAACAAAGGACAGTGCCTGATGAGAGGACAGGTCACTGCCTGTGGATTCTCACCCGCACACACAATTGCAGGAGACTTCAGGCTACAGGAACAACAACAGCAAACATGGGGTTTATTGTACAAATGGGGGAAACAGAGAGCTTACTGCACCCTCAGGTGGCGGCCCCCTCACCCAGAATGAATCAGGGACGGCAGCTCCTTGGGAGGTGCTGGGTTAGGCCAACAAAGAGGCCTCTGAGACACCAGGCGCAGGCCTCTGGGGCTCCTTTCAGGCTACGTCAGAGACAGCACCGGAGGCCCAGTCTCTTCAGAGTCCTTCGGCTTCTCTTCCTCCTCGGAGGGCGGCTGCTGGTGCTTCTTTTCTTATTTATTCGCTTCCTCTTCGGAGGGCGGCTGCTGGTGCTTCTTTTCTTCTTTCTTCTCTTTCCAGAGGCCAGGAACTGACTTCTCTCTTCTCTCTTCGGAGTCTGGAACTGTCGTCTTTCTTCTCCTGTTCGGTTCAATCTTTTCCCCCCTCCTCGGTTCAATCTTTTCCTTGACTTCCTCTCTTCGGTCCAATCTTTTCCTTCTCCTTCTTTTTCCTCTTTTTTTTCTCCTCAGTCCCTCCAGTCCTGGCTTATATCTTCTCCCAGAGTAGCATCCATAAGTCTGATTGGACCATGTTCAATCCTGGAGCTGACTGGACCGACCCATCAGCTCCTAGCACCTGATTGGTCCATACAAAAACAGCAGTTATTGGGCAGGAGCAACTGCTATTACTGACTCCGGAGCAGCGGGATAAGAGGCCCCACCGCTCCTGCAGGCACCCAAGCTGCTAAGGCAGCTTGGTTCTGGTAACATATATATATAGTAATAATGAAAAAAAAATTAAAGTAGAAAAAAATAAAAAAGGTATTGGGTAGATGTAAGCTTGGGGAGAGTTTTGTAGTCCTTTTGCTTTTAGGTTTTGGAGTTTCCGGGTAGGCCCTCTGCTAGGTTCAACCCCCTCCCTTTCCAGTGTCAGATGTTGCTGTTGCCCTACTGTGGCTGCTGTCGTTTTATAGTTGCTAGTAGTCTTTCTGTTCTTTCTCTCTCCACCCCCCTTTTTATTTTTCTTCTTCCCCTCAGTGTTTGCCTGGGGGTTATCCCTGCCCCTGTGGTTATGTCTGGTGGGGAGGGGTCGAGAGTTCCTGATCTTAAGTTTCCTTTCTGCTGCTTGGGCCCCACTTCTCCACAAAGGGGTGCAGGGGTGGAGGTTGTGGGCAGCTGTTGGTGCCCACCTAGGTTCTGGGGGGGGCCACTGTGCAACCTCCTAGAAGTTGGGTATGGGGACATGGCAGAGGGTGGGGGGGGGAGCTCTATTTTCTTTTCTGTAGCCCTCCTGTGTGCCAAGATACTTTGTGGAGGAGGGTGTGGTTGGAGACAGTTCCAGCAGGAGTCTGTATCCCGGGTCAGGTTACCTCCAGTCAGGTTAGAGAAAAGTAGAGTTCTCTAACTAATCAGCTCTTCGTGTCAGGTTACAGAGTAGGGAGGAGATTGTTTGAGGTGGTCTCTGCAGTTTTTCCAGCTACACCAGTTTCTCAGGCCAATATATCACCTAGCAACCATTGAGGGATTAGGACCCCATGGGGTGCTGGCAGTTTGTCTTCCCTACTAAGATGTTACCTAGCCCCAGGTGGGGGATGGAAAGCAGTGACCCTCCTGCACTTCAGAGCTGCCACACAGGGAAGAGAGGGGGCTCCTGGGGTGGGGGAGTGGGGGTCACGCTCTTGTTAGTTGGCCAGAGCCCTCCAACCCCACCACGGTTTCTAACCTTGTATTCAGTGGTGCTCCGTAAAGCTGGTTTGTCCTCCTCTCCTTTCTTTTGTCCCTCTGTGTGGGGTTCGGTGTCTTTTCTCTTCTTTTTACTCCGGCTTTTCGGTTATCTTTAAGTCTAAAGCACCCACAGGGATGATTGTATTGTGTAGGGCATTCAGTTATCCTGAGATCGGCTCTCAAAATTAGGGATTTTTCTGTCCATAAATCTATATTTTGTGGGACAGCCTAATCCTAGCATCTGTTTGCCGCCATGTTTTGGGGGCGTGTCTCTGAATAGTTTTCTGCCATCATATATTCTTTCTCCACATGCCTGAGTCATACTGATAAAAAGATTACTAGAAGTAAAACTATTACCCATTATCTTTCTTGAGCACCAAAAATGTTAAACATATTCAGTTAAGAAAGATACTATGTTATCTATTCCAGAGTTTTCTGTGCATTTTTTATTATAAACTGTAAATATTATAAATTAAAATAAAATATATTGAAATCCACAATGGATTGAACTTTGTCAATGTCTGGAGAAAGATCAAGCTTTTGAAAAAAGACCACATGGTCAATAGTATTTTGCTCAGTTTTAGGAATGCACAAACTATACTATAGCTAGAGACTACTTTCTTTGTATCTCTGGGAATTAAAATATAAATAATTACATTGTATTTGAAAGGATGGAATTAGCCAGTGGAAAGGTCCAATAAGGAGAGGCAAACATTCATTCTTACAAAACAAAATTAAATCCAAATAAAACCCTTTAAAATAATCTGGCAAAAATAATAAAAATCACAGACGATGTTCTATAAGAAACAATTTGCTGTCTGTTGTCTAGATTTTATTTCTCTAACTTCTTCAGTTTTCTGTTTAACTTTGACTGTCAAAAGGACCTCCTGACCATCTAGTCTAAACTAGACCTCTTTCTTCTGACACATCTAAACTGTCACCTTCTGTTCTTCCTCTTATTTATTTTTATTAAGAATTTTTGTCATGAGCCTCCCTGGTGGCACAGGGGTTAAGCTATCTTCAGCCACTGCAGCTGGAGCTGACTCACAGGGCACAGTAGACCTCTCCTCTCTCACCCGCTGCTCCCCTCAGCAGTGTACTTCAATAGGTCTGCCTGTTCTGCTCCCCACTGTGTCTCTGGTGAATCCTCTCAGCCCCGCACCACACACACCTCTGGCCTATACCTCAGCTCTTGTACGCATAAATAAATAAATCTTTTTTAAAAGAAAGAATATTTATCACGACCTGACATATATATATATATATATATATATATATATATATATATATATATATATATATATATACATACACATACACACACATGCATATACAGGTATCTTCTTTTTTATTTCTTTATCTAACCCACAAAAATATAACTATCTATAAAAACACTTATTTGAACGTTGCCTGGCATATAAGACACTTAATCAAATTTGTGAAATAATTGATATAATTTGCATTTTATTTGGTTTTCCTAATATTTAACTACTTTGTAGCTCATAATTATACAAACATAATTTAGTGTTAATTTAACAATTATTCTTTAATTTAAAATGCATTTATTTTTAGATAAAATTTGACAATTATAAAAATGTATCTTAAAAGAAGATATTGGAAAATGTATTCTCTAACTAGTGTAATTATTTTCCTCTGATTTGAGATGGTAAGTTTTGATTTCCTAGTGCCTCTTTGAACTGCCAAAGTGTAATCATGGTTACAAGAAAATAACAGAAGCTTGTTTAAAATTAAACATTGTGTATTTTATAAATCAAGAGAGCTGTAATAAATTTCCTATTCTCTATACCACAATATAGCAGAGGCTCTTTCTGAATAAAAGCTTTTACTATTTAAGTGGTAAAATAAATCAAGCCATTTACCAACACATCATAAGTTATTGAGTCTTTGTTGAGAAAAATGTCACTTCAGTTAAAAACCTCCTTCGTAAAAATGGCACTACCAGAGCAACTTCTACCAACATCAAATAACGACTTTCAAGAGGATCGAATAAGCTTATTAATAGTTTTCCTCCAAATGCAAATTTTCACTTTATGAACATGACAACACTTAGCCACATAGCAGTTATTCTGTAATGGTAGTCATCTAAAATATAGAATTTATATGATGAGCTATTCATAGTGGAAATAGTATTAATGTGACATTTTTCTAAAGAAAAACACAACAAAATATCAGAATAAAAATATAGACAATGTAAATCAAGTCTATCAGTTTCAAATGCCAGCGAATCATTAATCTTCAAATTCTCTTTTAAAAGGAAATTACATTGTCAAAAACATTAGTTACACTGTTTGGTGTTGCAGTGATGTACTATTAATATACTTTACATTGGATTTTCTCTTCACCCCAGCAACTTTAATTGCTGCTTTTCATTTTTCTACTGTGGCTGAAACTCATCTTGTTGGAGGTGTTATCAAATAAAAGGAATATTTTTACATAGGAATCACAAACTGCTCCAATATATCACAGCAAAACTATTTTATACTAGAGTAACATTAGTTGAGGCCATAAATAAAGCCTGGCTTCTACTAACAAAAACCATCAATGACATTATCTGTCTACTTTAAAAAATACGTCAGTAAATATTCTCAAAGGACCTTTTGGATGTTAAAAATGAGCTGATCACTTCTTAAGACTATAGCATGAATTCAAAATGCAGTCTTACAGTTGTCAAGGTCAATATATTTTCACTCATGTAAGTTTATTGTTAGGTAAGGCAAGTCAGGAACACAAAGTGATATTTGTGAGTTATTTTTATAAAAAATAACTTCAAAGAGTTCTATTCCTAATCACAAAATCATATGCATTTTCAATTGAGTCATTATTTTTGTGTATCTGTATCATTTTTCCCCTTAATGCTATATGCCAAGGTGGACATAAAAGTTGTTAATAGTTATACTACCACTCTTGCTTCATCCATCTCTGTGATTTTTCTCAGCCAGCAAGATATACAGAGATCTAAAACTGTTAAATAAGTGCTCAAATGTTTATTGGATTTTAATTTTACTTAATTTGACTTCTTGATTCATTATACCTTAGTTTGGTATAAAATAGAAGTATGTAAAAAATTATGTATGTTTTTATCTAATGCCTTACTTATTTATAGATTGTCTCATTGCACAAAGATTTTGAATACACTTAGGAGAAGACCAGAGACAAAAAAGAAATTTGAAGGCACAGTCTCTTGAAAATGAGAGTGAAATATGAACTTAGACTCTCCAGAATAGATCATAACCATGGAAACATTTGGTCTTAACATTATTCCCATATCCCCTAAACACATATTCAAAAGATCTTTTTATATGGTGAAGGACAGAATTAGACTTTTACTTGTGAAAATAATGTAGAATGTACATTGTTGATTTTTAATGATGCACACCTGCAATTTACACAGTTTTACTGCAATATTACTTCAATAAAATTTTTTTTTAAAAAAGATCTATTCTGGGCATCCCTGGTGGAGCAGCGGTTAAATGCTGTACTGTGGAGTTGTCGGCAGCGGCCACGCGAGTTTGACACCTGGCCAGGGAGATTCCCACATGGCACAGCAGACCTCTCCTGCCTCGCCCGCTGCTCCCCTCAGCAGTGTACTTCAGTCTAGCTGCCTGTTCTGTTTCCTGCTCTGTCTCTGGTAAACCTTCTCGCCGCCCCACGCCTCTGGCCTGTACCCTAGCTTGTATGCATAAATAAATAAATCTTAAAAAATAAAAAATCTATTCTGTGTTGAGAAGGTAAGTATTTTAAAAGATTCAAGTGAAATTCTTCAATTTATAGCACATTGATTTCATCTTCAAATATAAAACTCTAAATAACAACAATGTTCCTTTTACTATCCTAAAATAAAAGGTATTGCTATTAAACTTACCTAGCCACACAACTAAAATATTATGAAAGTGTTACAAATATAAAATAAAAATAGAAACTATAAGGAAAGTAAAGTAAAATAAGGCTCACTTTAATGAATAGAGGAACAGGAATAAACCACAAGATGTGATGAAGAAACCAAATTATAGTTATATATAAGTCACCATGAGTGTTACAGCTCTATAGACTGATACAGGTGTTCTAGGTGACTCAAATATCACTAACAGCATTACTATTGTGGAATATTACACAGCTATAAAAATAATAAACTATTTGTGAGAACTTGAATGGAACTGGAGAAGATTATGGTAAATGAAATAAGTCAGAAAGAGAAAGATAAATATCATGTGAAATATAGAGAAACAAAACATAGGGCCAGATTAAGCCAAACCACTAATAAATGTTAGAAATCTGACTGTGAATTGAGTCTATGAGAGGGGAAGTGGAAGGGAGAGAACAAAAGGTAGAGGGAGCATAATGGACTACACTGGAGGACAATGAAGATCTTGGTAGTATGGTGTGGTAACATAAACCTGAGGGGGGGCAAACCTGTATCTCTAAATCATATACAAATTTGCCAGACAATGTTACCTCAATAAAAAGAAAGTTTCCAACATATCAGCCCACTCAATAATATTTTGAACTGTGGTACTGACTTAAAGATAATTTTAATTTGTAAAATACTTTGTATACATTTGAATTTCAAAAAAAAAATACCTGTGTTGATATCTATTTTAAATAGGTTAAAATAGAAAGTTATAAACGGATGTTTCACTTACTTGAATATCAACTGTGACTTGATGTAAGTCGGGACTGTTCTCATAGGTCCTTCTTACCCACTGCACACCAAAAGTGCATTCCAATATCTGTTACAATTAGAAACTAATGCATAAATTTGCAAGCTGTTTTCTACTGGACACACTATAATTATTGAAAATCACTGCTAGTCAGCCTTATATTAATAAAGGAGCCTGGGGTCTGGTTCTAGTCTGTTAAATAGTAAGAAATGCCTTAGTTAAAGGTACCTAAATAGTAGTTCTTACCATTAAAAATATGCTTGTCCACAAAACCCAGTTAATAAAAATCAGGGAATGAACAACTTATGAAAAAGTTAATTTCTGCTTCCCCCTAGTAATTCTCAAATTCATTTGACTTAAAATTTATATATGAACATCATTCAGTAAAATATTTAGTTTCACCTGCTATATATTGCTTTTATTCAGGCTAGCCATGGTGCCCAGAGGTAGTTGCATTTCTACACCTTGCTGAGGTTATTTTCCATAAACTGCTCAGAGCCAAAAAAAGACATAGGTATTGATTGCTGTAAGTAAATTAGGTTTTTGAGTATAAAGTGTTTGTCCATGTGATTGCCTACCCATTTAACGAATGACATCTTGCAATACACTAATTGCTACCTTGGTTAATTCATCTCACACAGATATAGTGTTAACCACCTAAAGAAACCAAGAAAAGTGAAGGGCATAATTGTATCTTAAAAATATAAGTATAACCTTCTGTATCATTCTAAGCTTCTTTTAAGATTACAAAATAAAACATATAATTTCCAATAGCTTTTAAAGCTATGTTGCTTCCCAAATAGGCAGTTACATTCTAGAAATGTTTTCAAATGCTTCACACAAATTTAAAAATAAAACAGGTTATTTTCTTCACTGATGTGTATTTCCATTTCACAAATCTAAAATCTTTAAACCATGCAGTCTGGTTGTTTTTAATGATCCCTTTGATGCAAGTAAATACCATACTTTGGTCAGATAGATTTGATCTTATATATTACCCAAAAATTACGTTTTATTGATCAACAAATACTTATTGGTGAATCTCAGACACCATCCCTTTTATCAAGATCTCAGTGTCTTAAGTCTGGAACAGATTCATAAATTGATAACTTGAATACAAAACATAAAATGTTCATAGGGCATTATGGGATAAGTCAAAACAACCTTAGTGAACATAAAAGCTAAGTCATGGAAGATCTATGTGTTCACAAAATGAAAATTTGTATTTGTTCATATAAAGTAAAAAATGGGTGTTCCTAATCAGGGCCCAGGGGGGCCAACATAGGGGAATTGACTCCACTGACTCCCCGAAAGCACATAGTCTTTAGCACATTTGGTCATCTTGAAGAGGATTTCAAGCCAGAGGAAAAGAGAAGGAATGAAAGTGATACACTGTTTCCCCTAAAATACTTGGGTTGTTTAATTTATATTTTAAACATTGGTTTAGTTTATATTCCATGGTAAAGACCAGTCACTTGGCCATCCCTGACTCTAAGAGAAGCTGGGAATTTAGCCTGTCTGGAAAAGATCATAACCACGGAGATATTTACTGTCAGTTCTATAACCATACTTTCCCAGCACACATTCAGAAACATCTTTTCACTTGCACTTTTATTTAAGAAGTTTATAAAGATAAACTGATGATAGATGATAGATAGACAGATGATAGATAGATAATAGATAGATGATAGATAGATAATAGATAGAATAATAAATAGTGAAGAAGGAAGAGGAAGAGAAGTAAGAGTGAAGGTAAAAGTGAAGAAAAGGAGGGAATGAAAAAAATAAAGATGAATGGATGGATGGATGGGTGAATGGAAGAAAGGGAGAAAAGGAAGTCAGTTTTGTAAATTATAGAGCATCCTCTGCCACCAACCTGGATGTTAAAAGTAAAAATGAGAAAAAGCTTAAAAATCCCACAGCTGTAAGCAATAGGACATTTCAAAGGAATTTTAATCAGAGAAGTAACCAAATTAGTTGTACATTTTATAAAAATCATCCTGGCACCTGTGTGTAGGTAGAGTTTTGGAGGTGGCACATTTCTGGGAAACTATATTTCATCCATCAATTAACAGAAAGCCTGAGCAAGGGTAAATTAAACATAGCACAAGTGTCCTCATCTAAATATCATTCAACTGAAGAAGTGGGATAGAAAATTCATTTTAATGGGAGTTCAAAATGTCATCAAATCCTGTTCATCTTTTTTCCTGCCAAGTACTATCTTTTTGAGAATTAGTTATATGAGAAAAATTTGACTAGATAAGGTAGCAGATTCTATCCAGTCCTACTATTCTAGGAATCTTTAGAAGCACCCTACAGGATGAGTTCTAATACCGTCCACTTGGCTTTTTTAGGACATGTGAACCAATTCTAATAACTCCAGAATGGCAGTCAGTTTCAACCCCTGTAATATGGGAGTTGTGATATTATTTAGCAAATGCAGTAGTTTTAGCCTTCCAAAATAAATTTTAAAAATAAAATTAGCCTTAGTTTTATTTTTTTTTTTTTTTTTTTTTTTTTTTTTTTTTTTTTTTTTTTTTTTTTTTTTTTTTTTTTTATTGTTATTTGTGTCTTTTACATTTTGTATTCCCCTTGGGCAGCCCACCACCAATTCACCCGTGATCCATCTCCATGGTCCCCTGTATTCTCCTCTCTTCCATTTTGTGCCCTTATCCTCCCCTCCCCCTCCCCCACCGCTGAGTGTCTCTCTCCCACCTTAGCCTTAGTTTTAAAAATAAATTTAGCCTTCCATGTAATAACAAGAATATTTTCTAGTATATACTAAGTGGTTAATAAGTCAGCACCATATTTAATATAAATTGGGCATATTCTACCTCTTTGTCCACCAGGCCTACATGGGGGTAGTTGTCAAGTTTCTTCCTCTTTAATATTCTAGGCCAAACACTTCCCATTGATCCTAAAATCCCCACTTTCAATCTCATTACACCATATCAGTGGTTTTCCAAGTTTACGGTGCATCACGATCACTTGGAAGACTTGCTACTATAGGCATTGCTGAGTCTATCCACAATTTCAGATCAACAAAACCCCTTATCTAGCAAGGGCCACTTTTTAAAATTTGAATCTGTAGATTTAAACACTAATGTTCTTAACACATGTAGTAGTAATGGTAATAATAATAATGATAATAAATAATGATATTAAAATTTTTTTAGCATTTCTTGTACTCTAGGAAATTGAACTAATCATCTCACACTACATAAATACATTAGCACAAGGTTAGCAGATTAAGACATACACTTACCAACTCACAGTATCATCGGTCAGCAGTATGGTGGGGTCTAGGTGGATCAGGGTCTCACATCACAAGATTACAGTCAAGGTGTTGGTCAAGATTATCATTTTGTTCAAAGCTCAACTGGAAGAGGAACAATTTCCATCTACTGGCAATTGTCAGCTCTTATAAACTGCAAATGGAGGGCTTCAGTTTCTTGCTAGCGGTAAGCAGAGCATCATCTTTAGTTCATTGCCATCTGTGCCTTCTCAACATTACCGATTGCTTCCTTGGAGATGCCAACAGAGAGAGAAATCAATCAGGTTTTATCTATACTCACGGGAAGGTGACCACGTGAAAACCAGAATCCTAAAAAGCTGGATCACCTTAGGATCTTGCTGTCATAGTACTAGTTCTAAATAACTTAAATATATTTGCTTGACTTTCAGCCCTGTTTTAAAGATTTGAAAATTCAATCACAGAGAGCTTTGATAACTAGCCTAATGATGTACTAGAATAATTTACTAGTACTAATGATGTACTAGTTGTGTTAGAAGCAAGGCAGTCTGCCTTCAGGTTCCATTTTCTTAATAACCACACCATACTAATTCTACCATTGCATAAAGATTGAAACTGAAAGTATTCAGAATTTAATGTTATGATAAACTTAAATGAAAAGCAATTTGAAGAAATATACACCAAGGTTTTGGTTAAACATATTCAAGGGAAAGTTAAATTGTTTATTAAAACCAAACAATGAAGATTACAGAGACTATTAGAATCTCAATTTAAACAAATCAGTCTTACTAATTTATTTTTAAAAATGCATATTCACTCTTATCAATACCATTACTTTAGGCAATAGAAATACACTCACAAATAATTGTATCAGAAACTAGTAGTGTTGTCAATATCTTCAGTATAGTGATAACTTGTTGCTTTGCTGGAGGCTGGGTATCAAAGTAGAAGTTCCTCATACTCCAGGATTGATCACATATTAGGCCACAAAACAAACCTCAACAGATATACTAAGATCAAAATCATACCAGCCTTCTTCTCCGATCACAAAGGAGTCAAACTGGAGATAAACAATAAAAAGAAAAAAAGAAACCCTTTCACCTCATGGAGACTAAAGCCCACATTATTGGAAGACCAATGGATCAACGAAGAGATCAAAGAAGAAATTAAAAAGTACCTAGAAATGAATGACAATGAAGACACAACGTTCCAGAACATTTGGGACACAGCAAAAGCAGTAATAAGAGGAAAATATATAGCATTACAAGCTCACATCAAGAAACAAGAAACAACCCAAAGAAACAATCTAATCTCACATCTCAAAGAACTAGAAAATTAACAACAAAAAAACCCAAAAGCCAGTTTAAGAAACGAAATAATAAAAATCAAAGCAGAAATAAATGAAATGGAAATAAAGAAAACAATCCAGAAGATCAACGAAACCAAAAGCTGGTTCTTTGAAAAAATAAACAAAATAGACAAACCACTAGCCAGGCTTACAAAGAAAAAATGGGAGAAAACACAAATAAATAGGATCATAAATGAAAGAGGAGAAATCAATGGACACAGCAAAAATCAGAAGAATAATCAGAGATTACTATGAACAGCTATATGGAAACAAGTTCAATAACCTAGAGGAAATGGACAAATTCCTAGAACTATACAATCACCCAAAACTAGATAAAGAAGATATAGAACACCTAAACAAACCAATCACAAGCAATGAAATTGAAACAGTCATAAAAAACCTCCCCCAAAACAAAAGCCCAGGACCAGACGGTTTCACAAACAAATTCTACCAAACATTCAAAATCGAAATAGTCCCTATATTACACAAACTCTTTCAAAAAATCGAGAAGGAAGGAGTACTATCAAACACATTCTATGAAGCAAACATTACTCTAATACCAAAACCAGACAAAGATAACACAAAAAATGAAAACTACAGACCAATCTCTTTAATGAACACTGATGCAAAAATATTTAACAAAATCTTAGCCAACAGGATCCAACAAGGCATCCAAAAAATAATACACCACAACCAAGTGGGATTTTTATCCCAGGGACACAAGGATGTTTCAACATCCAAAAATCAATCAATGTAATCCAACACATCAACAAAAAGAAAAACAAAGACCATATGATCATATCAATAGATGCTGAGAAAGCATTTGACAAAGTGCAACATCCATTTATGATAAAAGCCCTTGAAATCTTTGGGATAGAAGGAACATACCTCAACATAATAAAAGCCATATATGACAAACCCACAGCCAACATTATCCTCAACAGTGAGAAGCTGAAGGCCTTTCCACTAAGATCAGGAACAAGGCAAGGATGTCCACTCTCACCATTGCTTTTCAATATAATATTGGAAGTCCTCGCCAGAGCAGTAAGACAAGAGAAAGACATCTAAGGGATCCAAATAGGAAAAGAAGAAATTAAATTGTCTCTGTTTCCAGACGATATGATCATATATATACAAACCCCTAAAAACTCCATAGAAAAACTACTCAAAATTATAGACCAGTTCAGTAAAGTAGCAGGATACAAAATCAATGCACAAAAATCAGCAGCCTTCCTACATGCAAACACCCCATCTGAAGAGAAGAAATTAAGAAATACATCCCCTTCAAAATCGAAACCAAAAAAATCAAATATCTGGGAATAAATCTAACAAAAGACGTAAACGACTTATACAAAGAAAACTACAAAACACTGTTGAAAGAAATACAAGAAGACACAAGGAAATGGAAAGATATTCCCTGCTCATGGATTGGAAGGATTAACATTTTCAAAATGGCAATCCTCCCAAAGCAATTTACAGATTCAATACTATTCCAATAAAAATCTCAATGACATTCTTCAAAGAAATAGATCAAATACTGATGAAATTCATATGGAACCACAAAAAGCCCCGCATAGCTAAAGCCCTCCTGACTAAAAAAGAATGGAGGAATTTCACACCCTGATTTCAAACTATACTACAAAGCCATAATAACTAAAACAACATGGTACTGAAACAAAAACAGACACAAAGACCAATGGAACCGAACAGAATACCCAGAATTAAAGCCGCATATATATATGAACAACTAATGTTTGACAAAGGAGCAAAGAAAAACGCAGTGGAACAAGGAAAGTTTATTCAATAAATGGTGCTGGGAAAACTGGACAGCCACATGCAAAAAAATGAAGCTAGACTACTGCCTCACACCCTGCACAAAAACCAACTCAAAATGGATAAAAGACCTGGATGTAAGACCTGAAACCATAAAATTTATAGAAGAAAATATAGGCAAAACTCTACATGATATACATCTCAGCAAAATCTTTAACGACACATCCCTCAAAGTGAAGGAAGTCAAGGACAAGATAAACAGGTGGTATTACATCAAAATAAAAAGCTCCTGTACAGCAAAAGAGACATTAACCAAAACAAATAGACACACTACCAACTGGGAAAAGATTTTTGCACACAATACATCCGATAAAGGACTGATAACAAAAATTTACAAGGAACTCACACAACTCAACAAAAACAAAGCTAACAATCCAGTCAAAAAATGGGCAGAAGAACTAAAAAGACACTTCTCCAAAGAAGAAAAA
>PVIJ01007535.1:14341-81934 GCA_004024925.1 Scalopus aquaticus
TCAACATCACTTATAATCAAGGAAATGCAAATCAAAACCACTATGAGATACCACCTCACACCTGTGAGGATGGCACACATTAAAAATGCAGGCAATAACAAATGCTGGAAAGGATGTGGAGAAAAAGGAACTCTTCTACACTGCTGGTGGGAATGTGAACTGGTCCAACCACTATGGAAAGCTGTATGGCAATTCCTCAAACTGCTCAACATGGAGCTTCCATACGACCCAGCAATCCCACTATTGGGAATCTACCCAAAGGACACAAAAACACTAATCCAAAAGGATACATGCACCCATATGTTCACTGCGGCACTGTTCACAATAGCAAAGGTATGGAAGCAACCCAGATGTCCAAAAATAGATGACTGGATCAAGAAGATGTGGTACATATACGCAATGGAATACTATTCAGCATTCAAAGAAGATAAACACATGCAATTTGCAGCGACATGGATGGAATTAGAGGGGATCATACTCAGCAAAACAAGCCAGAAAGAAAGAGAAAAATATCGAATGGTTTCACTTATAACAGGACTATAGGGAAACCAAATAGGAGAGAGACACTTGGAGAGGTGGGGGAAGGAGGAGGATAAGTGCACAAAATGGAGTAGAAAAGAACACAAGGGACCACAGAGATGGATCACGGGTGAAATGGTGGTGGGTCACCCAAGGGGAATACAAAATGTAAAAGATATAAATAACAATAAAAATATATATTAAAAAAAAATTAGAAGTTCCGATTTCCAAAATTCCTTGCAGCAAATTTTGGCTCCATTTTGATCTGGAAGATGTCAGTAGAGATATTACATATAAATTCTATGAAGTATCTCAAAGATAGAAGACACTGACTTTTCCTCTCCTCTTTCTTCCACTTGCTGGCTGAAATACTGAGATATTGTTCCAATTAGACCAAATATTGGACCATCAGGTAAATGCTAAATTCTATGGTCCACACTTGAAACCAAATAGATATCAGACTTTTTAAAGTTCATAGAAATTCTGTACTATACATGGACTTTACTTGTGAGAGAAATAAATTTTAAATTTAAGTCATTACATTTAGTACTTGTCCACAAGTCAAAGCAAATCCAACATCAAACTGATACACTATAACAAGAAGTAACAGCTGGCATCTGACATTGTCCTTGTCTTCACAAACTGCTAGTTCTCACTGACAACATATTTTAAATAATAGTATTGTTTTCAAATTTAAATAAATCCTGTTGATAGTATAATACTAATTATCACTTAAATTGAAGTTTATATTTAGCAGAAAGGTTTGCATATCAAAGGAATTACTCAGAATAATATAGGTACTACTCTAGAAAGTTTATTAGAATCGAATAAAATTTACTGGTAAATATGCTATGAAATATTCTATAATTATATAATTAAGGTGTAGACATGTCTTACAAACTGCTCAAGCAGATATCCAAATTTTGAAAGCTGTTGAACATATAAAAGCATTCCAGTAGATTGTATCTGTAAACTGAACACAAAATTAATTTTCTGTCAGCAAATTACTGTTTTTAGCAAGTTAGACAATGCATATAAGCATATAATTGTCCTGCTCTTGAAATATGCTTTCATTCAAATAGAGATAATGAAGATGGTGAAAGAACAGTGTAAGAAAACAAATCCTGGTATGTGTTCAATGAATTGTACTTTACAGGTGGTTGACTGGAAAATCAGCAGGTACCATTTTCTGTGGTAATAAATTCTAATATTTAAGAAAGCAAGTGTGACTAGATTACTAGTTCATTGCTACTTGTCACAGTACAATGAAGATATAACCTTTATGGTGAACAATTCAGTCTTTATGCAATTGCTATTGTGATATTTTAATATAAAATACTATCATTTCTTTTTTAATGTGAATATCATGCTTTCATAGTTTTGTACAATGAAGTGATCCACATTTTTATAATGTCGCAGTTTTGAATAATAGCAACAGTGCTTGTAGGTGAGTTATAGACAAGGTTTTAAAATGGAGAAATGGTTTATGATTGCTCAAGAGTCATAACATGTTTCCAGTCTCTTTACATTAAAAAGGCAAATACATTTGTGTCAAGGTAAACAAAGTATTTCATGAATGTCAATTATGGGGCTAAAAATGGAACAGATTTTTAAATCCTTCCCCTATATCTGACCACAGGGTGCCACTGCCACACTGTTCATGACCTAATCAATCTTCAGCACTGAAATAATTATTGCCTACTCTTTCAAGCAGGTGGAGTTCTTCATGCTAACACAGTGTATGATTTTTTAAATTCATAAATAAAAATATTAAATTGTATTGAATATTCTATCTATAAATAAATTTATATAAACTTATCTATGAATAATTTATCTATAATTGGTATTGTACATATTAATATATAAGAGATTATAGTAATATACCTATATATGAGATTATAGTAATATATCTATATAATATAAATATATTTATCTATAAATCTTATATAAACTTAATAAATGTCCTAAGAATCAAGTTCACCTTTATAGATAAAATATTAAAGCAATTAAATTCAGAAGAGGTTGAGATTCTGTACCAGTGTAGGGGGTGTGGAATGGAGAAGTTACATTTTTCAAAGTAAATATTTTTACACAATACATTGTGTTCACAATGCAAGGTGATACTTGCCTTGCAAAATATATTGCTTTATCTATACAAACATTCCGTAACACCGTGTAACATATGGGAACATCTAAACTCATAGATCACAGATCAAATTCTAATGCTGGCCATTTGGATGCCGGGCATTGCAACATCTAAAATAGAAACTGCTTCTGTATCCTTCCAATAGTGTCATTCATTCTCTCTCCATTCCATCCTCTCTGTCTCTCCTCTCATATACACACTCTCTCTTTCTTCATCCCCACCTCATCTTTCCAATCTTTCCTCTCCTTTTTTTAATTGTTGTATCTGCACATTTTCCAGGTAAACATAAAGTTGTCTTTAATCTTCCAGACAATATTCTTCACATTGTTTTCATCCCCAAGGCCTGCTTGTCATTCACACGTTGCTCCCATCTGCTTTGTCAACATTTCTCAGACATCTGCTGCCTATCAGAGTCATTGTTTCTTTTTTCCCTCCCATTGTGTAAGGAATTATTGAAATCTATTTTATAATTCCACTAAAAATACAGATTCAAAGTACTTAATGTTCTGGGTCAGAGGACACCCATATCTCTTTCTCTATCTTTGCATCACAGATGTTAGGTTGATTGGTTCCAGTACTGTTTTCTTCCTCAACTAAGGCTCATTGATTGACAAAAAACTTTAGCACCCATTGAGCCATTTATTTTCTTTTGTTTTTGCAATGAAAAGCACAATTTTATTTTATTGGGAAACTTTGACTTGC
Organism: Scalopus aquaticus; assembly: GCA_004024925.1. Classification (NCBI taxonomy): domain Eukaryota; kingdom Metazoa; phylum Chordata; class Mammalia; order Eulipotyphla; family Talpidae; genus Scalopus; species Scalopus aquaticus. Next base: position 17,709 of record PVIJ01007535.1, read on the forward strand.
ATCATTGTTTGTGTTTTAAAGGTATAGCATCTCCTCATTCTTGTGTTGTTAAATGCACAGAGGGAAATCTTTAATGTTCCTTTGATTTGTTTCTTTGTTTCATACCTAATGTAATCACACAATCTGGTTTACCTGGAACATGATTGATTTCTGTGTCCCCAGAGTTTATTCCAATTTACCTTTTGAGTGAAATTTTCATTTTTTTGTTAAGATTTATGTTTGGTTTTTTTATTTAATTTATATTTTTTTACATTGTGTATTCCCCTTGTGTAACCCACCACCAATTCATTCGTGACCCATCACCATTGTCTCTTGTGCTCTTTTCTTCCCCATTTTGAGCCTTTATCCTCCCCCTCCTCTGCTGGGTGTCTCCCTCTTGTTTGGTTCCCCTATACCTGTTATGAATAAGACCATTCAGTATTTTTCTCTTTCTTTTTCACTTATTTTGCTGAGCATGACCCCTTCTAGCTTTGTCCAGGTTGCTGTGAATTGCATGTGTTTATCATTTTTGAATGCTGAATAGTATTCCATTGTGTATATGTATCACATCTTCTTGATCCAATCATCTATTTTTGGGCATCTGGGTTGTTTCCATACCTTAGCTATTGTAAACAGTGCTGCAATAAACCTATGGGTGGATGTATCCTTTTGAATTAATGTTTTTGTATCCTTTGGGTAGATTCCCAAAAGTGGTATTGCTGGGTCTTAAGGAAGCTCCATTTTCAGCAGTTTGAGGAAAAGCCATATAGCTTTCCATAGTGGTTGGACCAGTTTGCATTCCCACCAGTGTAGGAGAGTTCCTTTTTCTCTGCATCCTTGCCAGCATTTGTTGTTGCCTGTTTTTTTTAATGTGCGCCATTCTCACTGGCGTGAGGTGGTATCTCATTGTGGTTTTGATTTGCATGTCCCTGATTTAAGTGACATTGAACATTTTTTCATATACCTATTGGCCATTTGCTTTTTCTTCTTTGGACAAGTGTCTTTTTAGCTCCTCTGCCCATTTTTTTTTACTGGATTGTTGACTTTGTTTTTGTTGAGTTGTGTAAGCTCCTTGTAGATTTTTGTTATCAGTCTTTTGTCAGTTGTGTTGTGTGAAAGATTTTCTCTCCGCTGGGACTACATCAAACTAAAAAGCTTCTGCACAGCAAAAGAGACATTAATCAAAACAAACAGACAGCCTACTAACTGGGATTCATTTTTGTTTTATTTATACATCCAAGGACTGGGATGTAGACCAGAGGTGCTGGGGGTGAGAGGATTCGCCAGGGACAGAATGGGGAGCAGAATAGGCGGTTCAACTGAAATACACTGCTGAAAGGAGCAGTGGAGAAGACAGGAGAGGTCTGCAGGCTTTGTTGTTCAGTTCCCTGGAGGGGGGTGGAACTCATGTTGCAGTGGCTGGCGATACCCTATAGCACTGAGACTTTAACCCCTGTGCCACCAGGGAAGCGATGAGAGATTTTCATTTTTAATGAAGTAGTTTTACCGAGTGGCATTAGTGTAAGGTGGATTCTGTGTTTGTTCATAGAGATCCTGCCATGATCTCACCTATAAGTGATTGAGATGAAATGTGCAGTGAGCAGAGGTCTCCACTAAACACATACTATATGTGGAGGAATAAATATCTCTTTTCTCCGAGTTTCCAAACTTGTCATAATAAATACTTTTGTGAGCATATCTGTCAGGATGCTCACTAATAGAACAAGCAGCTCTCAGACGAGTCACAAAAGGACAACTAAAACTTTTCATCTTGTGATGACAGAAGGAAAATGACGATGCACAATGTCCCAAGCATTGTGAGTCACCTGTCTAGTCCACTTTCCCTGGTTTGGTCAGTACCCCCGAGACATCAGGTTGCAGCTGGTGAGAGTCAGTGACAATGGAAGTGCCATTAATTTTGTAAATGTAAAATATGTGCTGAAAATAAAGGATGAGATATATTCTATGAAGAAAATAGTTTTAACATTCTTGCTACCTTGTTTTATAAGAGCTATATATTCAAAATCACTATTTTACTAGGAATGCATTTAAATAGTTTTTTTAAAACATCTTGTGTGGAATTTAATACAAAAACGTTAAAGTTTGTACTCAATGGAAAATTAAATATGAAATGTGTTTCTTCACAAAGTTGCTGTTGTACATTTCATCTGAATATAACTTCTTGAAATTCATCATTTATACTGGGCGCCATACTGATACCTTAACCACATGAAATCCAAGAGAAATAAGAGATAAAGTTTTCTACTTTAAAAGTCAGCATTTTAAGAAGCTTATCCTCGAGACAATTTTAAAAATTCTAGTCACAGAAGATATGTTTGCATATCATCTGTGAAGCAAGAATTTTCATTTAGATCTAATGATTGATTTCTTAAATTACTTTTTCTCATTTTTTTAAATCTAATACACTGTTGCACATAGAGAACTAAAGTTATAGCTATTAATGTGCTAGTTTCTTGATTTTTTTCACAGTTAAATGAAGTCCTGGTATCATCAGGTGCTTAACAAAGAAAATCAATTAAGTAAATTCCAATAATAGATTCTTTTTTCATCAAATTCAGTGAATCAAAGGAAAGAACAGGGAATTTGTTCTGTCAAAGATGAAATGTTTGACATTATATTGAATGTTATGGTAAATTGTAAGCCATGTTCAAATTTTAGGATTGAAGACAAAATAATCTCTTACTGAACTAATAATAAAAATACTAGATTAAGGCCTCCCTGGTGGCGCCGTGGTTGAGCGCTGCGCTGTGGAGCTGTCGGCCTCTCCTACCTCACCTGCTGCTCCCTCAGCAGTGTATTTCTGTCGATCTGCCTGTTCTCTTCCCCACTCTGTCTCTGCTGAACCCTCACGCCGCCCCATGCCTCTGGCCTGTACCCCAGCTTCTATGCGTGAATAAATAAATCTTTAAAAAATATATTAGATTAAGAAGTCTATGCAGGAGAAATGTATTTTGAATTGGTTATAATGGATACAACCTTTATATGGTGTCTAAACATCAATATTTTACAAATCAGAATAAAACCTGTAGTTTCCAAAATTTATAAAACATATTTCCAAAGCTGAATATTTTTACATTTAACAGCAACTTTATCACCATATCCCCCACCAACATTCCCATAGTTATAACCTCTACTTTCTAGTATATCATATGACAGAGTTAGTATATATGAAGTATATATAATCAGCTCAGAGTCGAAGTCTTTGTATATTGTTCACAAGGTTCACCCTTATACCTGCAGTCGTGCCGAGAATATAGCTTCTCAGGTTCTCGTTTATGAAATTTACATTTCTTAAACAATAATAATCAGGAGTTTTTGAATGTGTGTGTGTGTGTATGTACAATGATACATATACTTATTTAGTTATCTACTAATTATATAACTACAAATAGTTAAAACTATAAAATATAAGCACACACACATATATATATATTCTCATCAAATTTTGATCTTGTGCTTACTATTCTGCCACCAAATCACAGTGTAATCTCCACAAAAAATCAATTCTAGGAAAATAAGAAAATTATGACGATAACACTGGTCAACAGTGAGATCATTACTGACTTCAGCACTTAGTGTGCTGAACATGAATATAACCTTGAAAATTTTTTATTAGTTCTCATTTTGAAGATATTTCATATAATGCATTTTATATGTTTCACTGTGTAAATTTATCCAGTAGGACTGAAACAACATCCTAAATCAGCCTAGAATGATGTAATGTTGCATCACATTGCATAACACCATCATGCACACATCATCCAGAGTTGATTGCATCATTTTCTGATGCAATGCAATATGATTGCCAGGCTGATATTAGCAGTGCACTAGATAAAGCGCTGTCGGAAAGGTTGAACATTGAAAATATATCAGATTTTGTGCAAGACAGTTTAAGCTACTGTTCATCCATTTAGGCACAATACAGAACAGTCATGCCTTGAAAGTGCTTTAATAGCATGGACAATTTCTGCTCTATTTGTGGGGAAGTGACATTTGCCAACCAGAAGAAAAGTATCACTTCTCAAGTGAAGAAGGCTTATCATCTTGACTTGGGATGTAAGGTTGGTGACCAAGACAAGCCTTAAGCCCCACATATATGCTATGCTACATGTACAACACAGTTTTCACAGTGGTTAAATGGCAAAAGACCTTCAATGCCATTTGCAGTTCCAATGGTGCGGAGAGAGCCAAGCAAGCACATAAAAGACTGTTACTTCTGCTTGGTTCCTCCTCTTTCTGGTGGAATAACAAAGCAAAAGAAGTCGAGAATAGTCTCCCCAAACATTCCATCTGTATTGAGACCAGTTCCAGATGGTGAGTGACTTCCTATTCCAGAACCTCCAGCAGAATATTCTCTTGATTCATCTGATGAGGACAAGGGTGAACCGATCTGTTCTTCTCCTGTTGCATCAGCATGCAGTGATCTAGATTTTCACTGTGGTACATCATTAATCCCACACAGAATAACACAGGAAGAATTAAATGACCTGGCTCGTGATTTGGACTTATCCAAAAACAAGGCAGAATTGCTAGGATCAAGACTCCAACAATGCAATCTTCTAGAAGATGTCACAATTACTTTATATCATAAATGCCACCAGCATTTGGAGTCTTTCTTCAGAAAGGAAAGTACTCTGGTGTTCTGTTCTGATATAGAGGGCCTCATGAATGCCTTAGAAATCACTCATGACCCACAAGAATGGAGACTATTTCTAGACTATTCGAAACTGAGTCATAAGGTTGTGCTTTTGCACGATGGAAACTTTCTTTCATCTATTCTATTCCTGAACAGCTGTATAAGAGACAAGAGAAGAAATCTAAGTAGTCTATGACTTGATTTTTTACAGGTATTAAACGTAATCTTATTACTATTTGCATGCATTTCGTGATGTAAACATCAATTTATTGCAGATTACAAAAAAAAAAACAGAGCCAAAATTAGAATTTGCCTGTCATATTTGTGTTGAGCACATACAAATTGATAGGAAATGACTAATTTTATTTCAGTAACATGACTTTGGTAAATTTTGACCAGTGTAATTCAGATGTATGTGAGGGATTTTTGTTTTGATGAAAAGTACTCATTTGCCTTTGATATCCTAAATGAGATAACTTAATTTTTTTTCATTTTTTTGTTGTATTTTAACAAACAGCTTGAAAATGAAGGAGATATACATATGTATACACACATATCACATCTTAATTCACTCATCTGTCATTCAACACTTTAGTTGTCTCCATACTTTGACCATTTTAAGTAGAACTGCTATAAATATATTGTATATATTTTTTAGATAAATGTGTTTTATTTTTCTTTCTTTGGGAAGATATCTAGGAGTATAAATGCTGAATAGTATAGTTAGATCTCTTTGGAGAAGCCTTAGATAGCTTTGATAGAGGATAAAAAGAGCATACCTTGATATACTAAAGACCACATGTGAAAAACCCACACCTAACATCATACTTAATGGTGAAAAACTTTCAGATTTTCCTCTATGATATGGTACAAGATGAGGATGTCCACTTTCTTCACTACTCATCAGCACATTATTGGGAGTCTTAGCTAAAGCCGTTAAGCAAAGGAACACTATAAAGGAAAATACATTTGAAAAAAGTGTAAAGCTAACACTATTTACACATGAAAATCTAAAGACTCTACTAGAAAACTATTAGAGAAAAGGAAACAGGCTACAGAATCAATATCCCAAAATCTAACACAAACAATGACTTGAAGGGAAAGAAATCAAGAAGATAATCCAGCTTACAATTGTATCAAAAAGATTTATTTATTAAAGGACAGGATTATGAACAAAAAGAAAAAGAGAGGCACCTGCATTGACAGAGTTCAGCTGCCATCAGAAAGATTTATATACCTAGGAATAAACTTAACCAAGCAGATGAAAGGCTTGTACAGGAAAACTAATAGAAATTGATTTCTAATATAAAATTTCTTAATATTTAGGGTGTTTATTATCTTCAATGCCAAATGCAATTATTTGTTACATTTCTTAAATCATACCTCAGAAAATATTTAAATATTTTAAATTATTGCATTATCTCATCCGCATTAGATAAATAACAGCAGCACTAGGGAACATTGCTTTGTTATTATTAAGGGAATATATATATATATATATATATATATATATATATATATTAAATATATATATTTGGATGTATCCCACCTAAAGTTTCATTGTTCTATATTAATTTTTTCTTCAATGAATATGATATCCATTCCCTTGTCTTAAATTAGTGGAATTACAGAATAATTTGTATACTGCAATAGTTTATCTACAGATTTTATAGACTTCAGAAAAATCCTCTTCTGGATGAAACATAACCCAACTGCAGAGTATCTCACTATGATGTTACAGACGAAGTAGTAAGAGTATATTTTCTCCTGAATGAAAAGATGCTTCTAGTATCAAGGTTTTATCTGAGGAATAGGGAAATTACAATTAAATTAAATATAAATTGCTATAAACTAGTGCAATATTAAAACAAAGAATTTTAATTATTAGACTATGGAAATTAAGAATATATTTATCTACAAGTGGAAAAGCGTTTCAGGTAACTTCTTAACTCAGTTGAGGTCCATTTTTGACTTTTTCTCCATGTAACACTGTAGAGCATCGTATTAATGCATTTCATAGAATGCATGCTAAATGTAAAAGTTATAAATTTTCTTCACTTATGACTACAGAGAAAATAATTTCAAATTCTTAAATTATCCAAAATATAAGATACTGGTAGAAAGATAAAATTGCATCCTGGGGTAATATTAGTTCTAAAATCAAATAACACTGATCTGTTGAGATTTCTTAGTAGAAACAGAAGTTGGTGAATCTGCAATGGAGAAAAGAGAGTGACCTCCCACCCTGAAATGGAGACAATGATCGCGCCTTATTGAGCAGACATATCAGTCTGTACTTACATGTGGGGTTAAAAACTTTGCTCAAACCATCCAATGATGCAGAAGTTTCCTTGACAATTTTTATGCAGATATTCTTTGAGAGGTCTCTTTGTCTAGCTGCCTTCAGGTTCAGCACAACCGATGAGAAATCTGCTGTCACATCTGGCCTTGACCTAAATTTCTGACTCTATTCTCTCTTGGCCCTAAAATAGCCTTAGAGCAAAGTGTCTATTACTGTGACAAAGGTAAGGCACTTAAATGGTGGTTTAAAATTCAAACCCAATATCATTTCTTGAAATGGTATGCAATCTAAGGAGGACAGAGCTCATTATGAGGAAGAAACTTTCCAATTCTCCATCAAAACTCATTTTCTATTTAGGTGAAATGAAATCACATGCAAAAAGATACAACTGCAGGACTGGGAGCAAAATGAAAGTAGCTGACTCAGATATGTAGTCCAACAACAGAAGGAAAATGAGTCCCTCAACAGTCTTTGCCCTGCTTAGTATGTGGGAAAAAAAAAGAGAGAGAGAGAAACTTAGAAATGCAAAATGAATTAGGCAAAGACTGAAAGACTGAATGAGAGTAATATTAAGGAATAAAAGACTCAAAATGCACGTATCTATGGTTGAGTAGGAATTGTATTCACTTGATAAACATACAGATATATATGGCATTGTTGTTATTAATAATGGCAAACTGTTAACAAGAACAATGTTTATCTCAATATATTTGGGTGTGCCTCTGTGCCTTAAAAGTGGATATAAACTCATTTTATATTTGGCAATTCCTCTAGTTTATTTAACAAAACTGGAAAAGCCCCTGAAATTTATTATGTTTCATTTGATACCATTAGTTTCTTAGAACTCCTGTAAGGAAATTGCTATAAACTGGTGGCTTAGAGCAATGAAAATTTATTCTCTCACAGATATTGAAGCCAGAAGTCCAAAATCAAGGTGTAAGCAAGACCTTGCTGTCTTTGACGGTCCTAAGGGAAGATGCTACCTCGTCTCTTCCTAGCTCTAGTAATTACTGGTAGTCATTGGAGCTCCCTGACTTGTACATGGGTGCATTTCTCTAATTGCAAACTCTATCTCACATGATATTTTCTCTGTGTCTCTATGTCTGCATTCTCTCCACTCTCCCTCTCCTTCCCCCTTCTTCTTGTCCTCCTCTCCTTCTTCTTTTTTTGGCTAATGCTTACTCTAATCCAACATAACCTAATCCTAACCTGATTATATCTATGAATATATAATTCGAAATAAAGCCACTTGCACAGGTACCTACAATTAGGAATTCAATGTACTTTTCTTGGAGATAAAATTCAACCCAAAACAATAGGCTAAGTAGGCAAGGATGCACAACATAAGAGAAAAGTCACAGAAATACGTTGTAGGAATCATTCTAGGCACACAGACAGGAGATAGTGGAAAAGTAAGAAAAGATGTAACTACCAGGAAAACACGAAAGGGAATTTAAAGCTGAGATAAAAAAGATGAAAATCAATTTATGTATTTCATAGGCTAGGAAGATGACAAATATCAGCAGCATTATAGAAGAAATAAAGTTCATCTTTATTCAAACCTAACAACTGAAACAAATAAGCGAATAGAAAGACAGATACACGTATTCCACTATCAGGATACATGCTCTCATTACTGGTACCTGGAATCTGGGGAACTTGACCTTTTCGATTTAAAACCAAAGCCAAGTAGTTCTTGCTTGTTAAAATATTGAGAATAATAAGAAATATTCCCCCAAATTCAGGGAGATTGTGTTGCAAATTTAATCATGTCTCCTGAATTTATTTTTTTTAAAGATTTATTTATTTATGCATACAAGCTGGGGTACAGGCCAGAAATGTGGGGCAGCGAGAGCAGAGACAGAGTAGGGAGCAGAACAGGCAGATCAAAGGAAATACACTGCTGAGGGGCGCAGCGGGCCAGGCAGGAGAGTTGGGCAGCACCATGTGGGTATCTCCCTGGCCGGGCGTTGAACTCGCGTCGCCGCTGCCGACAGCTCGAGTACAGCACTTAACCGCTGAGCCACCAGGGAGGCCCATGTCCCCTGAATTTAAAGACAATGACATGGCCATGTATGATAACAGGGCCTGTAATTATTTCCATCCTGTTCTGTTAATTCATTTCAGGTAAGAGAGTGCAGAATAGGGCTAGCTAACAAAAAGGGCAGTAATGTCTGCATACAATGTATCCTTCACTCCTGCTTATTTTGTGAAAACTTAGGTGTCAATATGGGTCACAGAACTAGGGGAATGTCCCTATTGAAACATAAACCAGGCTTTATACAAAATAATGCATATTTGGATACATATATATAGATGCATAGGTGCAGATTTTTACAGCTACTGAGCTCCTTTTTTTGGATCTGATTATTTGTAGAAAAGCCTTGTTTTCATTCGTCATCCTGCTGTGTGGTAAGGTACCAGTTTTAGGGTGGACAGAGGGAGTCTCTAATTGTCAAAGTGGCCCTAAGATATGAGGTGTGGGTGAATCAGTGTAAATGGGTATGAGGAAATTCTCTTGGCCCCACATTTAACTTTGGACTTAACTTATTAATAAAGATAATATTTTTATTTCCACATTACTGATTCCTGTGACACTATGTCAATAGACTCTTAACTTGTGCGATAAAGGAAGTGACTTATCCATCTTTTAGGATTACAAAAATGCCTATATATTTTTAACACAAATCCAGATACACAAATTTATCTAAATCAAAAATCTAAGAATTATTCTAGAATTCTTTCCTTATCTTCAAATTGATAAAACTTATTATTCAGTCACCAAGTTATATTGATTCAACCTCCAAATAGATTTTTTTTTTTTAATTCCATCCCATTTCCTCCATCTCCACTGCCATTGTCTTGGCTTGGTTTTCATTATCTGTTATCAGACTAGTAAAGTTACCTTTCTGCTTCCAGTTTTGCCCTTATCCACACAGCTTGCAAATAAACATCAATAAAATCCAAATGTAATTATGCCACTTTGCTATTTCAAATCCTTTTCTCACCCTTTCTTTACAGGATAAAGTCCAAACCTCCTTGACTCAGATTTGAGAAACTTCTGGAGATCTTCCATACTCATCTATCCCTTTCCACAAGGTTTACGTAGAATTCCTACATAGAAAAGTATGCCTGGACACTCACTCACCTGTTTATTTACCTGCATAACTCATATTCATTCTCAAAACTCAGGTCAAGATATACACATGCAGTGTCCTTTTCTCTAGTTTTCTCTCGTCATTCTTATGTGCCGCCTTCTGCTCCCAAGCTTCTCTATATATGACTCAAGTGTAGCACTTACTATCTTTTAATGATAAATTTTCATGCTGTTCTCCCCCATTGGACTAGTAAATAATTGAATCACAGAGATGTGTGCTATTCTTTATATAAGATCCTATTCTAATGCATAACATATATAATATTGTGTCATGTATTATAAACATTTTGTCAATGAAAGGACAAAGCTATATTTTAATTCCAATTTTTGGGTTCACATCTAAAAATATTCATAATTTTCAAATCCAGAGCAATCGCTTAATGAATTCGTTGAAATTTAGAAGGCAAAAATCAGTATGAATCAAATAAAGTTTTGTCTCCAAAATTACACTGTCTGGTTAAAACAGGACACATCCTTAAGTGTATTGAACAAGCACTGTGGTGATACAGTGGAAGAGTGAAATTCAGAGGTAAGGGAAGACTCATTTCTTTATGTATTTAACAAAATGGTAACAAACACTGGATAATTTGTGGTGATGTCTCTTCATAGCATAATTGTTTGGTGTCAGCCAGGGAGAGTCATACTATGGTTTAAAGACTGACTCTCTCTCTCTCTCTCTCTCTCTCTCTCTCTCTCTCTCTCTCTCTCACACACACACACACACACACACACACACACACACACAGGAACATTCAGAGACTCAGGAATAGTTTGGGCAACAGCCGTCACAGTGATAATGTTCAATCAAAATTCACATAATACCTTTAAATGTATTGCTAAGATACAATAAAGTCATTTTTGCATGAGCACATTCTGCAAGAATTATACTTACTTCAAAGAAAAAAACAACTTTAAATTTCTGACATTTACCATCCTACTATTTTCATGCCAAGTTTTCCGTAAATGGCAGTTTCAAGTGTGACATGCATTACAATAAATCACAGGGTTTTCATTAAACACGTCTCCAACTCCCATGAACAGATGCATATTAACACACACACACACACACACACACACACACACACACACACACACTCTTCCTATCTTCCCCTCAAATTTTCTATCATCTCTTCAATTAACATGCGCTATTTTCACTTCTCTCACAGCTTTTCCCTTTTGGGACAGGAAAATGACTTAGAAGACATTCAGAGCAGAGTTTCTGTTTTAAAGTATATACCAAATGCTAAGTGACACCTTTTTAAGAGCTACAAGCATTGTGTTCTCATTAGAAGACACTTTCAGTTTTCCCAAGAGTACAGTAAGCTCAAGGAGGTCTCTCTTTGTCCTCTGGCATGAAAAAAAAATTCTCTTAATGATACCAATTAAGAGGTGTGAATGTCATTTCTACATCTTTGTTCTGTTTCAGGTCAACAAGTCCAGGGCTCAAAATAAAGTCGTAACAACCTTGTTGAAGCTTGATAGAATTTTTTACATTCAATCAGGAAGGCAAGTTATTTCAAATAACTGCCATGTCTTGCAATATTCTCAATATGATATTACATTATTTACTCTCTATTTTGGTTATCTTTATTTTCTCTTTAAAAAACAAAAGAAGAAAAATGCAAGAAATATGTCATTCTAATCTTACCTGAATTTCTCATATCTAGCTACTATTCCTTGTTTGTTTAATACCAAGGAATTAACTTTTCTTAAATCCCTTTAAATATGTAACACAATTTTTATGTACCATTACTTTGATTACTCATCTCAAGAATGACAAGAAGAGTCATTCTTTCATTCCTTTTTCTTGACCTCCATCCAAATATGTTGATTCCCTCCTTCTTAATGTTTGCATGTTCCCATTCAGCAATAATTTGTCACTTTTATCTGGATCAGGTTCTGCTAAGTGCCATTCAAAACTGGTACTGCTCAATGAGGCAGTAAAGATCTATGGTTTCTGGAATGCTCTAGGGAGATCTTGAAAAATAAGTATGGAAGAAAAGGGTACAGTCATTTTTGCAGAAGGCATTTTAATCCAACAGAAGCAGAAATAACTGTGCGTTCTGCAGTAAAATGCCATGGTTGACTTGTATGTAAAATAATGTTTTCTAAGGATAATTGAACTAGCATATTGATAATATAATTTTTTACAACCAAGTTGCTATATTTAATTAGGTTTATATAAGCTACATTGATAATATATAATTTGGTTTAGTTATGAAAAAACTAGAATTACATAGAACTTAAAGGGTTTTTTAAGAACATAATAATGCTAAGGTGAAAATATATTTGGATTCACATTTACCCTAATTAATATTAATATGAATGGTATCAGGCATTCTTCCAGGCATGATAACCTTAAAAATAAATTAAACCTTACTAAGAGCTCCAGAGATGATACTAGCTTACTTTCTCCGTTTTGTTGAAATATCTAGACAGTGATTTTGTTGTTTATATCTCCAAGGTATGTAAAAACATTTTATTGATATATAATTGACATAACAGTATATTAGTTGCTTAAAACATTTTCAAAATACAATAGCTTATATAATCACCTCAACACTTTGAAGTACATTGGATTATTTTCCCTAATCTACTTATAATCATTCTAATACTCATAAAAGTTGTAGGATTTTCCATGATTGTTAAGGAGTAAGGAAGCAATTTTAGAGTCCAATAAACTATCAGAGGCATAATTGAATTCAGTGTCTGAATATTGTGTCTCCAAATGTAATTAAACCTTGTCTGACTATTAATTCTTGGGAATAGGTAGAATATAATCAAGTTCCTCAGTATTCTTCCAAGAAGCCATTATAGGCAGGTTAAATCAAATTTCAGACTGTGGGGCTATATTAATTTTTTCTTCCAGCAAAACTGATCAGGAGTATACTTGCATTTCCTAATTTCTTCAACTTTTGTTTTCATCATTAAAAGCATTTCTTTTAAAAAATGGTGTAGCCTATAAACATAGTGAGAGAGAGAGAGAGAGACTTGGTAACTTTATATTCACTGGAAAAAAAAAATTATTTCTGTCCCACAAAGTATCATACCCTTCTCAAAAGTGACCTTCCATGTAGTATTGTATTGCATATTGTGAATACTATCTTTGTAAAATTGTATGCACAGAAAAATATACATGTGTATAAACACATGTACCTATACCTTATCCATATATATGTATATAATGACAATAAATTTACACATATAATTGTTTTACTTAACCATGTATCTTGAATATTTTTCCACATCAGCACATATCATTTAATCTTATGCTTTAATGATAAAATAATATTCTATCCCATTTAAAATATAGTATATCATAAGTATCCATCTAATTACCTACTGCATAGTAGACTTGTATTCAGATATTACATTTACATTTATGTATCTTATAGAATGTTTCAAAAGAAATTGTGAATCAATGGCTCTGTATTTTGTGGTGTGTGTGCATGTGTGTGTGTGGGTGTGTGGGTGTGTCTGTGTGTGAGAGAGAGAGAGAGAGAGAGAGAGAGACTTGGTAACTTTATATTCATTGGGAAAAAAAAAACAAAACTCTATTTTCAGACCTATGTATGACCTAGCAATCACTTAGGTATATGTCTGAAGAACAAAAAAATACTGATTGAAGGATATATGCATTATTATATTTATTACAACACTGTTTAGAATACTAAAGCTGTTTAGATACTAAACAACTTAAGTATCCATGACATGTGAGTGAATAGGGTGTATATCTACACTATGGAATACTACTTAGCTATAAAAAATGCAATCTTGTCATTTGAAATAACATGGATAGACTTGGAAGAGATTATGTTAAGTAAAATAAATCAGAAGGATAAAAAGTTACCAGCTGATTTTTCTCATGTACGGAATATAAAGAAACACAACAGAGGAACAGACAAAACTAAAGCAAAATAAAATCCTGAAATATGACTACGGAATTTATGTTACTTGATGGGGAGAGTGGAGTGGGGAGCAATGGGGGGAGGAGTGCCCAATGGACTAGAGTGGAAGAATATTGGTACTTCATGGTATGGTATGATACAGCTAAAGAGGTATGAACCTTTATCTTTAAATTATATGCAGAGCTGTAACCCAAAGTTACCTTAATAAAAATATACTATTAAAATATTATGAACTAATGATCAGTAAAAATATGTCAAAAATGTATTACAAAACAAAAAATATATAAAGCATGCTAGAACTGTTATGAAGAACATTTTTTAATAAAACACTGGTGTAATATTTAAACACCATAGATACTCAACAGCTACTTGTTGAAGAATAAATCTATTTGGTGTTATCTGACATGTGAGGAAGGGAAAGATTATACATACATACATACATGCATACATACATACACAATCAGATATAACCTAGAATTTTAAAATAACATGATTATAACTAAAAATTCAGCAATCAATTATACATTTTCTTTAAATAAATGAGAATCTGGAAAAAATCAGCAAAGAAGCAGAAATTATTTTAAAAAAGAAACAAATGTAAATTATAGTGGGAAAAATATAATAAAGAACTTCTTCAGCATATCTCTTTCCTCCCACCTTTTATTGTAAGCAGCAAAGTGCAGGTTGCAACTCCCAAACTTTGCTCGGAATTCTTAGCTAACTATACAAGTTTGTCACTTTCTACCAAAGAGCCAAACACAATTTAGCCAATTTTCCTGCCACTTTATGGTACTAATTCCAACAATGTCCAATAATATGCTTCACATTTTCTTCTAAGGCTTCACCTGAAGTACTTTAACATTTATTGTTGCCATCATCTGTTGGTAATGATATATGTATTTTTTAAGATGGCAGCATGTTCTCTACTGCTCTAATATACTTTTTTAAGTCCTTACTAGGCTGACTTTTAACAACTATATTTCTGCCAACAGGCCCTTCATGGCAATCTATACTTTTTCTTTTAAGCATTTCAAAATTATTCTATTCTCTATACATTACTGGATTCAAAGTCATAGCTATATTTTCAGGTATTTATTAAGACAGCAGCATCCCATCTCTGTTTATAAAAATCTACATTCATTTGCTAAAGTTGACAGCAAAATGCCCAGAATGAGAGGCTTAAAACAACAAATGCATTTCCTCATAGTTTGGGTGGTTAGAACTCCTAACTTATAGTATCAGAGGGTTTTACTCTCTCTTATCCCCTCTTGTTCTCCCTAGCTTTAGGTCCTGGTATTTCTTGGTTTGTAAGTACATCACTCAATCTCTACCTAGACAGGCACATGACATTCTCCCAGTGCCTGTATTCCAATCTGGTATGATTCCATCTTAATTTTGCATTTGTGATGTAAAGACTCAACATAAAGAACCAGTTCCCCAATATCATACATGCTGTGGTTGTCTTTCTGTGAAAACTTACTGAATCTGGTATACTACCCTTCTTATAATTTCATAAATCATATTTTATGACTGAAACTAAAATTATAATGCCTTCTTGTACTAAAGACATTGTTATTTAAAAGTGCTAAAGGTAAACTAAATGGAATTCAATTTCCAAAACTTCATTCCCAATCTTACATATTATAAAGAAATAATTTTTTAAAGCATCTGGGTTTAGAATATTTGGGGGTGGGGCTTTTGATTATAGTTCAATATTCTTAATAATAGACTTTGCAGATTCATTATTGTTTCCTGATTTAGTTTTTCTAAGTTATGTATTTTAAGGAATTGTTCCATTTTATCAAAGTAATCAATATTACTATATTTCTCCTTTTTTTATCTGTATGATCTGTAGTGATATCACCTCTTTCATTCTAATGTTGAAAATTGCATTTCTTGTCTTTTTAAAAACCCATTATTAATCTTGTTAGTGGTTTAACAACTTTACTTAATATTTTAAAGAACAAACTTTTTCTTGGTTATTTAAAAAATGGTTTTCATCTTTTTCATTGGTTTCTGTTTTCATCTTTAATATTTTCTTCCAGTACTTTTAAATTTAACTTGCTCTTATTTTTAATTAATTTGGTAGAAACATATTATTTTAAACCTTTATTCCTTTATTTTTAAATCTTCTAAGCTCTGCATAGATTAGTTCCACAAATTTTAATATTCTAGGTTTTCCTTATTTTCTTCAGGTTATTGCTTAATGTTCCTTTGCGGTTACAATTAAATTTTTTTTTTTTTTTACTATTTAGTTGCTTCAAAATCTGGACATCTTAATGTCCTAATATTTGAAATTTTTATATTTCTCGTTTTATAGATTCCCAGTTTAACACAATTTAGTCAAATAAAATAGTATCTTTTGGATCTTTTTGTATCTTTTGGAATTTACTGATTTTTTTAAATGAACCAGAATATGGTCTTTCCATGTGTGTTTGTAAAGCATGCCCAATGGCTGCAGTAGCAATTGGTGGAAGCAATTCTCTTTATATGCCACTTATATCAACAATCTTGTTCTTTTCTCCTATTTATTTACTCTGTTAATCAACAATAGAAGAATGTTACCATTTCAAATTAAATTTAAATATTTGTCTATAGTCTTTTGTATTGTATATTTTGAAGTTCTGTTGTTAGATGTATATATGTTTACAACTATTATGTCTCTGATAAATTGTTTCTTTATCACTAGGAAATATCATTTTACATTTCTTGTCCACTCTTTCTTGTGGTCCATTTTTTCTGATAATAATAGCCATAGAACTTTTGCATGATTCTTTTTTTGGTGTGATATACCCTTTTACTTTCAACCTAATTATGCTTTAATTTTATATATTATCTTTCAGACATTTCCCCTGTTCCGAAGTCATAATCTTTCCAATGTTTCTGGTTCCAGATTCTGGGGATTAAGGAGTGGTAACTAATCTTCTTTCAACCTGAGCTGAATTAAGTCCCTCATCATCTGTTTTGTTCTTGATTTGGTAACAACTTTTCTCTTATGTTGATAGTTTTATTCTATCTTGCCCTGCACATTCTCACTCGAGCACTCTTCAAGATACACAGAAAGGTCTCACGCAGATTCTGCTCCCCATGTCCAGACCTTTCACAATAACTTCAGAGAACTGCCTTGAAAATTTCAGTCTGTTGGCTGGACTTTGTCCTCTTGTTTCAGTGCTACCACCATGTTCTGCTAAGACTCCATGCTGGTGTGCAACTCTTGAGGTTGTTATTACCAAGCAAAAGCCAAGTTGATCTTAAGGTTCACCTTAAGGGGATCTTAAGGATCCGCTTCTCTCTATGATCTGTCTGTTGTTGGTTGTATTTTTTCTTTAACAAAGGACAGTTGTCTCAAATGTTCTTTCCAATTTTAAAGTTCTTTACTCTGGGATACCAAATCCAGTACCAGTTATTCTATCATAGTTAGAAACACATAAGCTTAATTTCTAGTGTTGTGTCATCGCTTCAGCTTTCCCTGGGATACTCCTTTGTCTCTCCAGCTTAATAAAGTCTGTGACATCTTAATCTCCTCCAGGGGGAGCCAAAACATTATTTTGTAAAGATAATGCACCTGGATCTCTGAGGTTCTGACAGTGAAAAGATTTCAGAGGAAAATCTTAGCAAGAAATATCTTGATTTTTTTTTCTAATCACGGTAGAAAGTTCCATGTAAATCAAGAAAAACACTAATTACCGGAAGATTTTCTCTCAAAGATGTCCTTTGGATCTGTCACATCTGTGAAGATGATCTATAGCTCAAAAGGAGATTCAAAGCCACAGGCTTTGGAAGGAATGTTGAGTCTGAAAATAAATAATGGCAAATCCATTCTTGCAATCAAACTGTCAATGACTTGAATTGTTTTAGTTGAATGTTTGAAGCAAAAAAAGATTAAACAGGTGGGTAATATGGTGAGTATATTTCATGTGGGACTATCTAAGTTCAGAATAATTGATCATAATTCTTTTTAGATCTCACTTATTGACATTAACTGAAGTGCCAGGGCACTTATCATATTTTTCTTTATAACATTGACCTTCCAATTAATTTGTATATTTACTTGTTTGGTCATTTATTTCACAGATAATCCATGTGTCTCTCTCACTCCCAAGGTCTGATTTTAGGTTTCTATTCAAATAAATTGAATTTGGAAATAGAAATTACAGATATTTAAAATCAGAGTATATAGTAAGAAATTTATGATAAAAAATTTACCACATTTGCTATATGGTAGTCACCTCCCAACCTGTTTCCATAATTCTTACACTTTCTTCTTTTAACTATCCCATATTTCTCTTGTGGAACTTAAATTAAGTTCCATTTAAGCTTATCCCCTTGTATCAACTCTGCCAATGACTGACCAAATATAAGATGCAAAATTGCATTATTTTATGAAGGCAAAATGGAGCAATTACACATCCATTCACCTATCTCTAATCCCCCCCTTTCTCCCCATGTTTTGGTCTTTCTGAGAAAAGATGTCTCATGAGGCACTAGAAGTCTGTTTTAATGATGAGCTCAGAAAACAATTGGTCAATTTAGGGTACACTCTACTTATATGGGTGTCATCTTTTGTTTTTGGAAGTGAGAAAATTTTACCAGGTCATCTTATCCCCTAGGGATGATAATAGGTAACCAGAAAGTGTTGTAATTTGGTGGTGTGTCATTCAAAACTAGGAGAGTGTCAACAGTGTTCAGTAGCACATCATTTTCGGGTAAATCCGTTGAGGCATCTTCAGAATCCAAGAGGAGGCAGAGAGTCATGGAATCCACTGACCTAGAACTTATCAAGATCTCAGAATTGCTTGTTCAAGGTCTCAGAGAGGATATAACAATGCCAGAAAGTTATGCCAGTCATTATAACCCCCAAGCAAGTTAGATATTTGAAGTTACAGTGAATTTGTCAAGAAAGAAAATTCAGCTAGTAATAATTCTGATACCAATTCCAATATGATTTTTCCCCCTCCTCACCACCAAGCAATTGGGCATTCAGTTGGGTATTCCACAATTTAACTCAATTCTGACACTATCTACCTGGGAACTATGTCAGACATCACAGGTGTCATGTAAGCTCAGTCTCATAACAGTGCCTTTTACTTCAGATAGTATGTTTCCTGTATTTCTGATTAGCTGTAAGTCATAGGGTCCATGACCTCCTCCCTGGGTCCTATTCAGCTGCTAATTCATAGAATTTAGAAAACCACCTTGCCCATTATATTGCCAGTTTATTGCAAAGGATATAATGCAACAGTGAAATGAAGAGATATTTAGGGCAAATCTCTTGACAAAGAGACCTCTCCTTGTAATATTTCGGGCTCAGCATGGTAGCATATGAAAGCATTCTGGATACTTAACCTACCAGCTTTCCAAACCCCATCCTGTTGGGTATTAAAAGGATTGCTTAAATATGCATAATTGGATAAATCATTGCCTGCCGCTGATTTGTTCAACCACTAACTTATCACCCTTCCTTGGAAATCATAAGGTGGGACTGAGCGTTTTAGCCCTCTATTTCTGAATGATTCCTGTGAAAACAAGTCTTTATCCTTAGATGCTTTACAAAAGCCATTTTATGAACATAAACTTGTGTGGTTGAAAGGGATTTTTTATGAATATCAAGACAAGTTGATCACATTTTATCACTTAGGAAATTCCAAGGATTTAGGATATCTGTTCCAGAAATAAGATGAGTATAGATCAAATATCTATTTTTATTACAAATCATAGTACCATAACTGGTAAGACTGTTCATAGCTCAGAAGAGGAAGCAACAATAAAACTGCAAAATATGTATGTTTTTGGTCACAGACAAGGAGATTGATAAAAGATTAAAGGCAAAAGTTGTTGAAATGGGAGTTCCATTAGTAAGGAAAATCAACACCAGGTAGAGAATTGATGTCCAAACCTGGACTTGATTTTAGAAAATTATGGGGAAGGGCTGAGCCAGGACAAGGGATAAATAATGCTCTCTTTCCCTCCTCTTCCAAAGATTCCA
Source organism: Scalopus aquaticus (assembly GCA_004024925.1). NCBI lineage: Eukaryota > Metazoa > Chordata > Mammalia > Eulipotyphla > Talpidae > Scalopus > Scalopus aquaticus. The sequence continues at coordinate 37,698 of PVIJ01007535.1, forward strand.
CATATTCTAAACTTTCTTAAGATAATAGGGTACTTAGATGAGTATTATTTTTACTTTTGTTCCTGACTATATTTTCTATTATTTTGTCAGATGTTAGGGATGTGTTGTTGATCACATGTGCAAACAAATCACTTGGTTGAAGTCAGTAATACTTGGCTCAATCTTTGGCTTCTATAAAAGTTAGCAGAATGTACACTTACATTTTAAAGAGACAGTTCTTTAAGGAAATACTTTAGGGTAGTAGTTTATATTTTATAAGGCAGAGAAAACAACTTATCTAAGATAGGGTTCAAGGGCTAATCTGCCTATCACAAGTTTTGACGAGAAGAAAGTAATTCTCCCTGCAGCATTGAGTTTTCTCACACAGACATTTTAAGGACAGGGGAGGGTGACTAAAGTCATCCTAAGAATGCATGGGACCTTACACTGGTAGAAGCTATTCCAGAGTTTGGTCATTTCTTGGTGCAAAGGTTTTAGTGGAGTAGTTATGTGCCAAGAACTCTGCAGTTATTACTTGGCTATAAGACATTCTTTACATCTCTACAATCCATCAAACCTTCATTTTGTGCTATTCCTTTTCTGAAGAAAAGACTGGTATGGGGAAATGGCATTTTCTCCAGTTTAGTCTCTTGCTTATACTATCAGAATGAGTGAAGGCTTGACTGCTATCTATATTCAGTTTGTTTTATTGTCTTAATCAGTTACTCCCACACCTGACAACTGAGCTCTGTATAGCTCACCTGAAGTTCATACTCTTTCCTTTTCAGAAGAGTGTCATTTTCTTACTTTTTGAAAAGAAATTGTGTAATTTCTCTTGTTCTGGATATTGTCTTCTTTTCGGTCCTTCTGTGACTTCCAAAAGTGGATGAATGGTTTATACAGTATCCTCTTGGATCAAAGTGGCTGGGTAGACATGACAGGCTCAAATCAAGAATTCCTAGAACAGACATGAATGGGACACTGACTTCGTTTAGGTTGATTCTCTTTTGCCCGCAGACACCACTTATGATGACAATACAGGAACTTAGCAAAGAAACTATTACTTGCAAAAGCTGATAATCTCACTCTTAAGAGGTCATGAGAGATTTAAGTGACTTGAGTATAATCATGTCTAACCTTAGGAAATGACTAGGAGTTGAAGAGTAAATAATGATCTCTTTTAATATTAGTTATATTAATAGACATCTCCAGATATCCAATACAAACCAATCTTCACAATGGCTCCAAAGATAAGTTCCTCAGAAGCTTGGACATAACATTTTCCACCTGCCCCAGATTTGACAGCCTCTCCAATGTTGTTGAAATGGTGGTTTTGGCTCCTGACTACAGAGCAAGCCAGGTTACACATCACTGGGAAACCTGTTTTGAGGTGGCACCAAGCAAAACTTGTGATGCTACACATAATGATAATTAATGTTCTACTTAATTATACTTAATTATTAATATTAAGTGTTAATGATGTTAATTGATATTACCCAAGGGGAATACAAAATGTAAAAGATATAAATAAAAATAAAATATATATTTTTTAAAAAGATATTATTATAAATAAATATGAGTAATCTACCAGGAGCCAAGGGATGGGCTGATGAGGGGTAGGGATACTCATTGCGTACCCCTTTCCTGATTTTGTGAAATACTGATTCATCCAAATGGATCAGTCTGCATACAGTTAACAACGTTTTTTTTTTTTTTTTGGCTGATGTCAGTATTTGACTGACCTCAGCATTTTGGGTGTGGAAGTTGTTTCACTGATAGATTTCTTGTCACTTGCAGAAAGTAACTTTTTTTCTTGACCCTCTTAGACCAACCTACAGACATGTAACTGTGGGGGAAGTACTCACCCTGGGATTAGCTCTTTTTTGTACATCCAGTATTTTGGCTGAGCCAGCATCTCTGCTGGGAACACACAGAATATCGTTGTCAAACCTAGGCTATAGAACAATGAGCGTGGAAGAGAGTATCCACTCTGCTACTTTGGCTAGTACATGGATAGTGCATTTGATACAGTAAACCTTAGGTGCACCATGTGGACCTACTTGTGTGTGCACATGGAACCTCCTTTCCAAAAATAAGCCACCAAATATTTGCAATTTTGGAAGACATTGCTGTTTATGTAATACATATAAACATGTATGGAATAAAGTAAACAACTATATAATATATCACAAATCTTTGGGACAAATGAGAAATATATACAAGTTTCTAGTAATATGTCATGGCAAATCATTAATGTTAACATATTGGCTAGAATTAAGCTAACTGGCTAGAATACTATATGCATTTAACATTTTAATTTGACTAATATAAAAAAATTACACAGCAAATTATTCAGACACAGATCTGATGGTGTGTGATTAGTTAAGAAATGTTATTTATGAGTAACAAGTGTTGGCATTCAAACTCTAGGAAATGTCCAAAAGGAGAGTCAGTTGCAAGTTCTGTATGCTGTTGTACAGCATGGTAATAATAAAGTCAAATATTTAAATGGCTATTCTGTGAGAAAAATTAACTCTGACAGCAAATCTCTGTAGCATACATTTAATCTCCACTGATAAAATGCATCTAGACCTTGGCAAACCTTGGTTATTCCCGTTTTCTTGAGGTCATATATTTCAATTGCAAGAATCAATAAACTAGAACTACCTTTATAAGAGGGGGACTTATTTGGGAGTTGGAATAGAAGGATTTCCTCGTAAGTATTTCAGGACCAAGTTGCACTTAAAACAGTTTTTTCCCAGAGAACAACCATGTAATAACTGTGTACATATTGGGATGATGTTGTTTTGATGTGACCCAAGAGTAGTCCAATAAATAAATTTTGAACAGTTCCCAGTTATAAGAAATTCCATAAAATGCAGCATCAGGTTTCACTGTGCTCATTCTATATCTAGCTTGCTCTGGAAATGCCGTAAGTATAGATATTTACATAACAATTGATCATTAGTATCAGTGTTTTCAACATTCATTCATCATATATAATACAATTCATTAACTCAGTATAATTCATTATATTAAATATAAATGTTTTATAGAATCCAAAATTCTGTTCATTTTTAAGAGCAAACTTAATAAATATGTTCAGGAGGGAAGGATACCTTTATTTCGCTCTTCAGAAATAGCCCCAATACAACTGTAAATCTAGAATCTCTATGACCTCCTACCTATACAGGTTGAAACAAGCAGTTACATTTGTCTCTAACCAATTCTTGGCCATAAAGTTTTTTGGAAGCCAAAGCAACAGCATTATTGTTATCATTGCAACCTATGCCCTTCCAATCTCTTTTTTGAAAATAATGGTATGCATATAAAGGGTCTTCATCTAGATTTATAAAAAAATTATAAATAAAAATGTATAAATATTTATAAAATATTCTATACAACATCATGAAATTACAAAATAGCAAGGTTGAGTTGCTTCAAATGAAAACAGGTTTGTTCGAAATAGCTGTTCTTTTTCAACAGTAACATTTTTCTTCACCTCTTAGCTTCTCTTATAGTTTTTAAATCCCCATTATGCTCAATTGGAACAGGAACAATTATGCCAGGAGGGTAGGGGACACTCACCATGCTTACTGGAAAGAAAGACACTCGCGCTGCATGACAGTTATCACTGGATTTACTACCTATCAGCAGGGCCTCACCGAAATGAAAATGCTCCCTGAATTCATGGTGTGTCTATCGTCTCTCCTCCCAGTGCCCTTCCTCCTCGGGGATGTGGGGATAAGAATAGTTCTCTCTTATAACTAATGTTTTAGAGCTCACAGAGCAGTATGTCTTTTGCCCCTCTCTGGGGAGGCACTTATCTCCTCCGAAGCGTATTTTTACTATTTTGTTTTAAAGAGCAAGGTTTGGGTGCAAGTAACACATTCAGTTATCAGGGTCAGCAGATGCGATTGTTCCCGTCTTCCAGGGTGCCTGCCTTCTCCATGTGATAAGTGGTTTATAAATGCTGCGCTCTGTGATTTCTGGCTCTGCTCTCTATCCACTTAGAGAAAATCATTATTCATTCAAATGCATGGTGCATGCATTATAAACATCCAGAGAAAATTATTTTTACTGATAATATCCCAATTAGGTGAACTGAAAAGAAGGAAGCCAGTTGAAGAAACAGATTTGCACAGGTAAATTTGGTAACCTCTCTAGGGTCTTACTCTTTCCTGCTCCCTACATTTGGTTCAGAAATTGCGAGTTGTCTTTTCTATTTTATATTCCTTGATATCTCTCTCTCGCTCTCCTCTCCCTCCTTCCTTCTTTCTCTCTCTTCTCTACCTCCTCCCCTCTCTCCCACTTCACTTTGCCCTTTTCCTTTACATTAATGTATCTGGAAATTAAGGAGGATTAAAATACACCTTTCCAACAATGACATTAGTAACACACCACTGCTACTAGAAATAGTGCTACTTCTACTAATATTAACAATGATAAACAACAACAAACATGTATTATTGAGCTATACATACCTACATACATATAAATATATATACACCTCACAAGATTGTGAAGTTGGCAAAAAGTACAGTTAATCTCCATTTTGTAGAGAAAAGCCAAGCTTAGATACATACTCAAGGTTACAGAGTGGGAAAGAAGTAAGGATCAAATTTGACTCTCTTTTTAAGCCTTGACTATTTAAAAGGCTTCCGCCTTCAAGCCACATGATATTGACATGTGTTCTAGAGCGTTCTTTGCCTTACAATCTAAGTTTGATCATGGCTGCTTTTTGTACTTCCAACTCTATCGTTAAACTGAGATCCAAAGGAAAGGATCACATTGTATGTAGCCCATTAGCACCATACCTAGCAGAGTACAAGACTCACAATGTGCTCTAAAGGCACACTTGTTGAAAGAGCATATTAAGCATCGAAGGTGCCAAATTCTTCTTGAAACTATTCACAGTGCTCTTCGGGACTCGGAATTTCCGCACAGTGGATTGTTGATTGTAATTAATTGGTTAATTAAATGTTGGCAAACTCCAAAATATATACAGGTTTTGTTCAAAAAAGCAACAAAAACTCCACAACTTGGTTCTTTTTGTATAGAATACATTTCCCCAAAAGATGTGTTCTAACTTGTAATTTTCCAGGTTAGAAAAATGATGACTTTAAGTGAAGAGAACATGTTGTGATACACATACTACTATTCCAACTCATATATGTATCTAGATTAATGTATATTTATTGTGAAGTTTGGGTGTGTATGTGAATGTTTAGCAGACATATTACATTTCCTTAAGCTAAATCTATATTATAGTGTGACTGGTACCCTATGTTTCAAGGGTCAGTCTTTATATTAATAAAGTGGATGGGATGGAGTGCCACTATATTTGGATTTATTGTGACTATCTGTTATCTTTGGAAATACTCCCAACACCTATGCTAATGCGTAGGTTGGGGAAAAAAACAAACTTTGTTTTGATAACTACTGCTTTGTAATATAACTTGAAGTCTGGGAGCATAATACCTCTATTCATTTTTCCCTTGGATTGCTTTGGCTATTCAGGGTCTTTTGTGGTTACATACAAATTTCAGTAATGTTTGTTCTGTTTTCTTGAAGACTGTCATTAGAAGTTTGGTTAGACTGCATTAATTCTGTGTATTGCTTTGGGTAATTTGGCCATTTTAACAATGTTTATTCTTCTAACCAATGAACATGGAGCATCTTAACATTTCCTTGAGTCTTTTTAAATTTCTTTTAACAATGTCCTGTAATTTTCATTGTATAGGTCTTTTGAGTCCTTGTTAATTCCGAGAAATTTAGTTATTTTGATGTGTTTGTAAATGAAATGGCTTTCTTAATTTCTTTGCCTCCTAGTTCACTGTTTGGATAGGGAAATGAAACAAAATATTGCATGTCGAATTTATAGTCTGTTATTTTACTATGCTGATTTATAACTTTGAATAGTTTCTTAGTATTATTTTTAGGGTTTTCCGTGTATATTATCATGTCATCTGCAAATAGTGATAGTTTTACCTATTTTTCTAGGGTTTGCTTTGATTTAGTTTTTATTTTTGCAATTTCTTGATTGAGATAGTGTTGGTTTACAACTTCATTGCAGCTGTATTACAACTGTCAAGTTATAGAAACAACCCAAGTGCCCAAGTACAGATGAGTAGATTAAGAAGATGTGAGATGTGGTATACATGGATGGATGGATGGATATACATACATACATACATTGGAATATACTTAGCTACTAAATAAAAGATGAAATCTTGCCATTTGCATGGATGGAATGCAGGGAAATAGGCTAAGGGAAATAAGTAAGGACAAATACTGCATGTTTTCACTCATATCTTGACTATACTGAAATAGAACAAAGAACAGACAAAGCTAAATAAAAACCAACACTAGAAATCTGACTATAACATTGAGATTATCAGAGGAGGAGAGTGAGTGAGGAGCAAAGTGTGGAGGAAGCCCAGTGGACTGTGGTGTAAAATTATGGGTGCTTTGGGTTGGGGGTGGTAATATACATCTGAAGAGATATGAACCTATACCTTTAAATTGGAAAGAGCCATACAGAGCTAATTATAACATTGCTAATTGTACACAGTCCTGATTTACTCTTTTTCTCTATAAAAATAAAATTTAGGGCCTCCCTGGTGGCGCAGTGTTTGAGCGCTGCGCTGTGGAGCTGTCAGCAGCGAGCGATGCGGGTTCGACGCCCAGCCGGGGAGAATCCCACATGGTGCCGCAGACCTCTCCTGCCTCGCCCGCTGCTCCCCTCAGCAGTGTATTTATCTGCCTGTTCTGCTCCCCACTTTGTCTCTGGTGAACCCTCTCACTGCCCCACGCTTCTGGCCTGTACCCCAGCTTGTATGTATAAATAAATAAATCTTTAAAAAATAATAATAAATAAAATTTAAAATTGTCTTTAAGTCCAATGTTATGACAGATTTTTGTTTTGTTTTACTTAGATTTAATGACTACAATAATCAAGGTTAGATTCTTACAATGTCTTTGTAGAGGACCTTATAGTTTATATCACTTCATTTCCTGGTTCTTCAAAATCAATTCTTTATTGGGAGGTAACACAATTTGCTAAATTTCTGGAGATTATTAAAGAGGTTACTCCTTTCTGGCCTTCAGAGCAGGTTATTTTCTCAAATCCATGCAATTGCACTTCCTGTTCCACTTTTGAAAATATCAGAAAATTATAGTAATTTTTTAAATGTATTTTTTCTTTTTAGTTCCATTTACACTTCCATTGAGTACTCTTGTAATCAGGTGCCAGTTTAGATAATTTTGGACAAAGAATGATGATGAATTTTTTTGAATAATTATTCCTTAAAACTTGGAATATTTAGAATAAGTTTAAAGGTCTATTGATTCAACTGATCATAGTTGGGAATATTTGGGTTACATTTCAGAATAGTTGTTTTGATATCTATGTTTTTAGAGCGCTCTTTTTCAGGAAGCATGCCAGAATGGGAATTATGGGGATGTCATTTGCCTTAACCAAACTGACATCACACAAAGCCATCCCACTTGGGGCCAGACACTTTTTTTCCAAAATCAGTATAACATTTTTGGCATGCCAACTCGTGTCCTCCCACTCCTAATCCACGGCTATTAAAGTAAACACATTTACTTGTCTTCAAACCATTTTCTTTCACCTTGGGAACTTAGATTGAATGCAAAAAAACAAAAAAAAACAACAAAAAACCCCACAACATTTTAAATGTTATTTGTACAGCAACCAAGATGTCCTTCAATAAGTGAAAGGATAAATGAAACTGTGCTGCATCCAGACAATGAATATTAGTCAGTGCTAAACAGAGATGAGCTACCAGCCATGGAAGGCATGGATGATCTTTAAATGCATTACTACCAAGTAAAAGTAAACCTGTGTAAGCTACAGATTGTATGTTTCCAACTATATGGCATTTTGAATAAGTCAAAATATGAAGACAGTAAAAGATCAGTGGTTTGCAGGGTTTTACATGGATGAATAGAGCATAACAAGTTTTTATGACAATAAAACTATTTTGTATAATAGCACACGGACAGATACATGTCATGATACATTTGTCAAACCCATCAAACGCACAACACCAAGATTGAAATTTAATATAAATGATGTACTTTGGGTAGTAATTAGGTACCAACATAGCTTCATCACTGTAACAATTGTACCACTTGTGAGGGATATTAGTTGTAGGGGAGGTCATCCTCACGGAGGAAGTTATGCCAGTCGCTGAACATTGATCTTAATTTTTCTGTGAACCTAAAACTACTCTATAAAAATTAAGTTTCCTCAATAATAACAATACAATAACACTAAAGCCTACAGCAACAATCAAGTCATTTACACCACAGGCTCTCAAAGTATAGGCCCAAACTAGCAGCTTCAGTATTACTTGGGAACTTGTTAGAAAAGCAAATTCTCATGATTCACCCCAGCCTCACTGAGAAATTTAGGGAGTGAGATCCAGCAATCCTGTTTGACAACACCTCCCTCCTGCTCCTCCCATCTTTCTCTTGGCCACTACAACCTGAGACAGTCTGATTTCTATGATGGAATTTTACTCCTGCTTTAATCACAAGTCTGATTCCTAAATAATTTGATTCTTATGCTTTTGATATTCTATCTAGGACTTTAGTTCTCACTCTTTCATGATAAAAAAACATTGCTGTGTTTTTTTTGGGGGGAAATAGATCTTGGATATAGTCTCAGAACTGCATAATCTTGCTTGCCAGAAAATACGATTAGCAACTAATATCTTCTCTAGACAATCTAAATTTCATTGGATCAGGTTGATTTTTCAGAATGTGCAGAATGTTGATTACAACTAGTCTAGTTTTACTGTAGGTGAAGTTTTCATCTCTATTTTATTGTGATTTATATCCCCCTTAATGTCTGTCAAACAATTTTGGAAATATGTACCAGCTCTCCATCATTCTCCGAAGTGTCTCAGTGCACTGCATATTTATTAGGTACTAACACCTAATGGAATGTAACTTCTTTACTTTAAAATATAAACTTCCTTGCAATGTCATGGTTTCAGGTACACCTGAGAGCTATTTCAGTACATCGTTATCTCCACTGAAATGGAAAAGGGGCCTGGGGTTATTTCTCTCTAACAGCAGAGAGGTCTACCCATCACGCTGTGGCGTAAAGTAGGTTGTCCTCAAGTACTTACTGAAAAGAAACTGGCCTGTCAAAAATGTTGAGTCCCGCCACATATTAGATGGCTCTGAAGAATCACATTTGTTTTTTATTTTTTTAAATTTTTATATTTTTATATATATTTTTACATCACTGTTAATTTGGGGCAGTATTTGATTTCTCCCCTCAGGTGTCATCCTTATAAATCTCCCACCAACAAATCACCCCTGATCCATCACCAGAGTTCCTTGTGCTCTTCCCTCCCCTGTTTTGACCCCTCTCCCTGCTGGATGCCTCAGGTCTATGGTCAGCTTACAAGTTTTTTTTTTTTTTCCTGATCCTTTGGTTTCTGTATATTTGGCAAACAGTGATATTTACCTTTTATCTTCTGATTATTTCACTTACTATAAATAATTATAATTTATTATTTCACTTATTATTTCCCTTCCAGCACCATCCATGAAGAATCCGTTGCTATCTTACAGAGAATTCAGGACACATACCGGCTTCTCATGGATGCTCTTAATAAGGAAAAGTGTGTCAGAGAGAACCTGGAGAAAAACAACTTATACAAAACGACTTATCAAAAGAAATGTCCATAACACATCTGTTCGTAGAAAAGCACCTGCTCTCACCGGCAATACCTGAAGGGACAGCTACCTTCTGCACCACACTCCCGAGACAAGTGACTGAGCCAAGGCCAGTGGCAGCCACCACCCTCCATGCCTTTCCCACTTTGTTGTCCCTCCATCAGAAACTCCTTTTCTCTTAGAGGTGTGACCTCAGTTCACTTTTATTGTTTCTTATTCACCTTTGTGTATTAAGTACATTTAATATTAAGTAAAAGTATTAAGACCTTTATGGGCCTCCCTGGCAGTGCAGGGGTTAAAGTCACAATGCTACCAAGCTACCAGCAGCCACCACGGCCTGAGTTGGATCCCGGCGTGGGGAGCTGACCCACATGGCGCAGCAGACCTCTCCTGTCTCGCCCGCTGCTCCCCTCAGCAGTGGATTTCAGTAGATCCGCCTGTTCTGCTCCCCACTCTGTCTCTGGTGAATCCTCTCACCATCTGCATCTCTGGCCTACACCCCAGCTCTTCTATGTGTAAAACAATAAATCTTTAAAAAAAGAAAGACCTTCATAGATCATGTCAGGAAGCCCACCAAATTCTCACTTTTCTCTTACTATAAGGAATGTCTGTTCAAGAAATATTATGTTCCTTGTAGAGAGAACATGGATTTCATTTTTACTATGTTTGACAAAATACAATATACTATACATATATTATAAATAACAATAATAATATTGAATATGTATCCTATTTTATATCATTTTATTATTTATATAAACAATCACATTAATTAATTTTTTGTGCTTTCTCTTGTTCCTTCGTGATTTTTATGTGCAAACTCTTGTCACATTGTTGACAATTCTTAACAAACTTAAGATATAAATACTTTGATTATTCATAGAGAATATCATATTTTTGAAAATTTGGCATTTTCAAATCATTTTATGTATAATAACATTTTAGGAAACAATTTTTAAAACAAGATATTTGAGGTACAAATGAAAACATACTGATGAGTATGTTATTATACGGTATTACTGAGTGCCAGTTACTGAGTGCCAGTTTTGGAATTGGTTGAGAATGTTTCAAAAACTTTGAATTTTAGGATTTCCCAATTAAAACAATAGAGAACACTTTTACTCCTTCCATACAACAATCCAACTTCTCTCTTACAGTGCATCAAATTTTTATTCAACATATTGCAAATCAAGCTTAAATACAAATAAAGTTTGCATTCATATAAGCTGATTAGATATAAATAACAAATTATCAAAAAATGTAAACACAAGTTTTGTATAACTATATTTAAGCCATAGTCCTACCTAAAGATCAAAGATCTGTTAAGAAAAAGTTTTATGAACGTAATTATTTTTATACCTCATCGAGTGTACTTTATTTTATGAGCTCCTTGCCTTGTGCGATATACCATAATCCAGTGGAAAATTTCCATTTTAATGATATAACTTGAAATGGTAAAATGAATATGTCCTTGTAATCCATCAGAAATGCTCATAAAATTCACCAGTGATTTTAGTTGTGCGACTTTATGCAATTATCTTCCTGAATCTCAGTAGTCTCAGATGAATATCATATTGTAAGTGTGTGCAGACATAGGTATGTGTGGGTGGGTGAGAGCAAGAAAGAACATTGCTGAAAGCACATAGCACAAAATTTTCTCAGTTGACTATATATTTTTATTTATAAACTCCAAGATTATAATAATAAGCAGATGATAATTCTGTTCTTGTACCTTACCTTTTATTTACTCTTATTTGTGGTGAAATGGTGCTATGAGTCTGAATTATCCACATGAATCACTCAGATTTCCATTAAGATTTATACACATAAACATGGCCTATATACAAATGCACTATGACCTTTGTTTGTCATTTTTATATTGAAAACAAAGCAGCAAATTCATGAAATAATTGGTGTCATAAATAACAGATGCATTTGCTGTACTTTTTCACTTGAATAGGTACATTTGTTTTTCAGCTGCTGTTAGATAGTGCTCTGCACATTTATCCTTGGGAAACAAAGTTATCTTTTTGTTCCTGGAGAACAACTAGACTTTGACAAATGGTATAGGTTGGAACTCAGGTACCACAGATTTATTTATACATCTCTCTCTCTCTCTCTCTCTCTCTCTAAATATATATATATATATATATATATATATATATATATATATATATATATGCACAACCTATATATATTGTCTATATATATTACTTTTAACAAAAGATATTTTGGTATAAATTTAATATGTTATATAAAATTTTTTAAAATCTTAATGAGTATGTTATTATAAGGTATAAGTATTGCTGAGTGCCAATTTTGGAATTGGTTGAGAATGTTTCAAAAAATTTTTGAATTTTAGGAATTTCCCCAATTAAAGCAATACAGAATACATTTACATATTTGCAACTATGTAGAAGACAGAAAATATCAAACTAAAAAAGGTCTTTATAATCCATGTATTTCTATTGTGATTTTATATTCAGCGATTTTATATTCTTAAATAAATTACAAGTGTGAACATACGAATTAAAAATATACTACTGGCCCCAAATTTACTCTAACAAATCTTACATTTTATTATTAAAACATATTATGAAGAAACTGGCATGCTAGCTACAGTATAGTCAATTATTTTAGGTATTTTGATTGTTAGAGAAAGTGAACAAATTTGTTATTTTAAAATATTTATTCATTTAAAATATTGCATATTTTAAAATGCATTTTATTTACATGTGAATGCATACTTAATAGTATTTTAAGGGTCATTATTCAGAACAAGCAGCAGTAATCTGATTTTATTCATTTCTACAGAAATGTCCCAGGATGAGTAAACAATGACATGCCATATAATTCTGAGACATTTTATTGATCACCTATTTTGATGCTTAGTCATTATAATACATTTCAATTTAAATAATCAAAGGCAAACTGAATTTTCAAGCTTCTGCTCTACATATTTTATAGTTTATTTTATCTATACACACATTATTCCATTTATGTAAGTCAAAGTTGCTACTGACATTATGTTTACTCAATAGACAACAAAGTGGAGCTTTGTAATTATTTGGTTAGCTGGCAGTCAATAGGAGATTACAAGCACTAAAGAGAATTCAGGGGGAAGGTGGTGATAAATTGTTTGGTTATGGGTATTGATCAAGTTAATAACATAACTGTAAAATCCCTACTTCCTTTTCTAATATACATTCAGTTCCAAATGTCTTAGTTCATTTGTTCCTTCAAGCAGTGTACAAAGGCTTATGTTGATTGCATTCGCTTCAAAAATGTCATTTTTATAAATCTCAGTTTGAGATTAGATTTTATTTTGTTTGCTTTCATTTTATTCTTACTTCATTATTTACTCACTGTTCACCACTACACTCCATTGTTCCACTTTTTTCTTTACTCATTTCTTCTGTTTATCTTGAATGATGTTTATGGAGATAAAATAAGCTAACATCTTTGTATCTGCTTAGTGGTTTAAACCTCCCTAAATGTATAATTTCATATCTTGCCACCACCAATCTCCAAAAATCTTACACCATGTTTACACCACACTCCTACCCCATTATCCACCCCCTTTTGTGCCTTAGTTTTGCGGTCTGATAGTAGAAGTTTATCCTTAGTTTGGTTTTGACTGACCCTTTGTTATGCTTCTCTATATTCCACATATAAGTGAGACAATCCAGTATTTGTTTTTCTCCTTCTGACTTACTCTGCTTAGCATTATCCTCTCCAATTCCATCCGTGTTGTCACAAGTGGTAGGAATTCTTCCTTTTTTATAGTTGAGTAGTGTGCCATTGTGTGTGTATATTATGTTACGTTATTATTATATATAATACATATCATAAAATATACATATAACCTATACATCCTATTTTATATTATTTTACTATTTATGTAAACATACACATCTAGGTATACATTGTGTATATATATGAATATCTCTGATATTTAGTTTATTTCTTCTTTCTTTCTGTTCCCTAAACACTCAAGTAAAGAGCTGCTACAAATTTCCCCTGCTTTCTTAGAACACTGATGAATACAACATTGGGAAAAATGAAGTACAATAAACAGAAAAATCATTTGGTATGCTTTAACTTCTGAAGTTTTAACGTTTAAATCTATCTTTATCTCTACACCACAGGTTTGGACACCTGATGTCATATTTCCACCTACCTTCAATTAGAAACTAATGTGCTGTAAGAGACTTTCTACTCTATCTTCAGCTTTTATGCAAATTAAGAAGGTACTCTTTCACTTGAAATCCTTCACTTGATTCAAAAGTTAGTTACATCTTTTAAAACAAATTTTAAACATATGTATTACAATAAAAATGGCATGAAAATAAAAAAATTAAGAGAGTGGAAAAGTTGATGTTCATAAAATAATTTTTTCAATCAACTGATCTAGCAGCAGTATATACGTCTCTAATTCTTGGGGATAGAAGATTCTATTCAAAAAGAATATATTAAAATAAGTGTTGAGTCTTTACATTTCTTTGTCTTAAGAACTGAAAGAGATCTTTTCATTGCAGTAGCAAAAGCAATATATTAGAGCTTATCTGAACAAACCTTACAGTTTAACAAGATATTCTATTTTCGTTGAGAAAGCATGCAATATGCAACACAGTATATTTTTGAGCTCCTCTTCTCTCCCTCTATGTTTTGAAGATGTTATCTTTCTTATGGATTCCACTAGCGTTCATACATAAATGCAGGAGTGTTCCTAAATCCTTAGTCATAGCTGTTATGTGCAGTGCAGGTTCATAGTACGCAAAATGAAAGACTAAAATCTGTATCTCTTGGTCTACTTAAAACCTTGATCATAGTAGTCTATTAAAATTTGGTTGAAACTTGATCTTCCCACTGCAATCTAAACATAAAAATGAATAATTTTGTCTCCTGTTCTTCAAACTAACAAGCTCTACCCATTCAATAGGCTCCAACAATTGCTATTATGAGTTCTTTTTTTTTTTTCCTTTATGGATCTTTCCTTTTATATCACTTCTAGGTAAAGCACAAATTTAAAATCTGACATCCATGGATTCAAATCCCAGTAATAATACTTCTTAGTAATGATAGCTTAGGAAGCTGGGATCTTCCCTAGTCTTTGATTTTCACAAATTTGGATATTCTGTGAGAAAAGGAGAGATCAATATGATGAAAAGATTGTGATATCTTAACTCTATTATTTCATTTCTTCAAAGGTGCTACACATGACCCAGGGCATACGGATCTAAAGTAACAATCATATTCATAGAGCATACATTTTTACAATTTCATATGTGTATTCCAATATTTTTCTTTAAAATATTGAGACAGATGTCATCTGCCACTAGGAGTCTCTATTATACGGTCAAGTACATTTTTGCTGCATTATGGATCCAATCATGTATGCCTTTGTGGATTAGGAAGTTATCTTTATAAACAATAATAATTATTATAATCACGATGTTTTACTGAACAAATTGGGTTCAACAACAACAACAAAAATCTGGCTTTCTGAAACTATGTGATATTAGGCGAGTTATTTCCTCTCTCTAAGCTTCAGGTAATACCTAAATTAAATGGAGATAAAAATATTACATATTACCACTAGGTCCTAGGAATTTTAAATATGAAAACACATGAAAAGAACTTAGCTGGTCAATAGTAAATGAAAAATATTTAAGAGTTAACTATTATTAATACATGAATTCTACTTTTATTGATTTAAAAAAATCATGGAAAGATTAAATATACAAAACCTAGTGTCCTTACTCCTGAAGAACTTTTGCTTACCTATCATAATTGTAAATCATATCTGAGAGCTAAATTAGCTTCTTTCCGAAGTACCCTGTGGATAACCAGCATCTTTCCTGAAGAGGCCTAACTGCCAAGTTACTTTTTTGTCTTACCTGGATTTATTTACTGATGTACAGTTTAGATCATCTTAAATGTGAACATTATTTAGATCACGCAATGATCATATGCCTGATTTTTTTCCAACTCATTGCATATTTGAAACTCCTTTGGGGCAGGTAATAAATATATCTCCCAAAATATATATAAATCCCTATGACCTACTAGAAAGATATACATCTATACATGCCGTATGGGATAGTTGATTTTCAGTTGATTGCTTGCAAAGAAATTTACATTTTTTATTCTATTAGGAAAAGAAACTGAGTCACCCCTTTCCACATCTCATTGTAACATAAATGAATGAGTGAGGTACCATTCCCAAGCCATCAGTGTTGGCTAAATCAGGAACCAAGTAATCCTTCATGTCAGAAAATCAGCATCTGGGCATTTGGAAATCTTTTTGAAATTGAAAATTATAATTTGTCTAAACTTTCACTTTTGAAAACATAAGTAGAGCGCTATAGAGAACGTATGATTTTACACTTTGCATTGTAGAAAGTTGCACTATGGAGCCTCTCTGGAGGTGCCAGGATTAAAATATCAGTGCTATCAAGCTATTGAATTTGATCTCCGGCCAGGGAGCTGACCCACATGGCAGAGCAGACCTCTCCTGTTTGGCCCACTGCTCCCCTCAGCAATGTATTTCAGAAGATCTGCCTGTTCTGCCCCCCACTCTGGTGAATCCTCTCACCCACCAAACCTCTGGCCTATACCTCAGTTCTTCCATGCAAAAATAAATAAAATAAATTCTAAAAAATATAGCATTGGACTATGAACATTTTCCCAAAGCTGCAATACACAGTTATAATTTCGAATGTTGCATATTTTATCAATTTATGAAAATTCAGTTAATCAATGCTTTTATACACTTTCTTTCACTATTTTTGATACTGTAGTACTTGGCATCTTTATGCATGTAATTTTTACCTTTGTAAAATTTCCTTAGGATAAAATCTCAAGACTATAATTAAATGGTAGAAATTTTGCTACTCATACTAGAAAATATTTTCCAAACTTGATTGAAATGTTTATCACATATTTTATTGTTTGACAACGTATTTTTAAAGTATTGCCAAGCTCTGGAATTAACATACCTCTAGAATTTTATTTGACTTCAAAATGCTGTTTATTCTATTCAATGTTATTTTAAATCGCCATGTTTAATAGATAGAAGTAATTGTGACAAAGACTATTCGCAAGAATTATACACAAGCTAGAAGGAAGATTTCATATCCAAGTTATAGGGTAATAAATTTAATTTAATTCCCATTATTTACAGAATAATTTGCTAAACTAAGGTGACATTTTCAAGACTTGTCACTGTGAACAAAGAAAATTCCTGCTTAGTTTACTTTAAATATTGTGGCAATTAACCAACTTGTTTGCTTGATTTATAAAGACACATCCACCAGGATGTTTTATGTACATTATTTTCTTTGTACAATATTGATTGACAGTGGAGTACTAAAAGATGGGGAGCTTTAGTTGCCAAGTAGATAAAAATCTAGCTTGAAACACAATTTTTGAACTAACATAGTGATTTATTTATTTACTCAACATGTATTTATTGAATGCATAGTTTGTGAGCAGTAATATTCTGTACACTAGAGTGACTGACCCAAAAAATGAAGAGGCAAAAACTAGCCAGTAATGGTACTAATGTGTTAATTTTCAATATTTTAGAGTTTATCACAATAGTATTACATACATATCTAAAGTGGACTTTACCAAAGAATAAATTTGCTCTGAATCTTAAATCTGTCACATCACATCATTAGGAACTGGAAAATGGGAAATGGTAAAATGATAGACATGTCAGCAAGAACAGAAATTGGGTTATGAAGACTTGTCTGTGGACAGTTCAACATTGCTTTAGAAGAGAACCTGCTTATAATTAATGAAATGTTCATATACTGTGATATGTATAGACATGAGACATGCGGTTAATGATAGAAATTTAATAATAATGATAGACAACATTTATCTATTAAGTACATAGTCTACCAAATACTACTCAAATATTATGCATGAATATTATTTATTCCCACAACCAACCCTGTGTGATATTTTCACCCACTTTACGAATGAACAAAGTAATGTTCAAATAAAGTAATAGTGCCTAGTTTATAATATTGGCAGGCAGTAGCTGTGTTTTGTATCTACCCTCTTAATTCTGGAGACTCAGTCTTAGAACAATAACTTGGACATGATCAGTCTTCTCAGTTGGACAGCTGCTGGCAAAATTGATGTTGCAAGATCTGGCAAATTTGACTGGTAAAATCTGTGAACACTAAGTGAAATTTCATTCCCTAAAGAAGAAACATGTTGAAAGTTAAGAAGATAAGAGAGGGCCTCCCTGGTGATGCAACGGGTTAAGTGCAGCACTGTGGAGCTGTGCAGCTACAATGCGAGCTCAATGCCCAGCAGGGAGATTCCCACATGGCGCAGCATGCCTCGCCCACTGCTCCCCTCAGCAGTGTATTTCCGTCGATTTGCCTGTTCTGCTCCCCACTCTGTCTCCGGTGAATCCTCTCACCGCCCCACACCTCTAGCCTGCACCCCAGCTTGTATGCATAAATAAATAAATCCTTAAAAAAAAAAAGATAGAGCTTGCCTTTATGCTTTGGATGGATTTTTGTGACAATGTTTTTATATTTCATTGAATATATTGTCTTTTTTAAATATGTGCCCAACTTTCTAACTTCTTCTTCAAAGTAATACATCAGTTTTTGTACTGTATGATTTATAATACTCTTTGTGTTCATTTTTTGCCATAATCTTTTGCAAGTTACAGTTAAATGAAAAATGTAAGACCATGAGAGCATAGGCAGGACCAAATTGTAACTGAACATATTTATTCTGTTTTATTTTTTCACAATATTCCTGAAGGAATATTGCCTAATTATTTAAGTCGCGACTTTCTATTTACACATCGTAAAATAAAGCAAATGCAAGTATAATGGCACTACAGTTATTTTAAGAAAGACTGAGCTGGTGCAAAAAAAAAAAAAAAACCCCACCAAATTGACCCTCTGCTATTGCTACAATGATAGAGTCATGTCATTTAATTCTTCACTGAGGTTACTGTAGGAAAATCACAGTAACAGTGCTCAAGTAAGAAGGTCTTTATGGGTCAAGTAAGTTGCTGAAATTAATAGGTGCACTTGAACTTGTTTGGGAATTGACTAGCACTTTTCTGCTTTGGTTTTCATAGGTTGAACAATGTGAAGTATTTGGTTCTATGGAAACTACTGTATGATTACATTTATAAAATACCATTTTTGAATTTTTTTCTTAATATTAAGTTAAAGATCATAAAATCCCTCAGTAATATTTCATGATAAATAGCCTCAGGCTACAGATGAAAACAGACCTGATATCCTTATTTGCAGATCTACAAGAGAGATCTTACCTTAATTTGGGGAATAGTGATTTGGAATTGATGCAATATATTGCATCTCTAATAGCCTATTAAAAAGCCTGGTTATTTCATCAAGTGTATGTGCTATTGAGGCTTAAAATTTTATATATTTTTTAAAAAATCAGTAACTTGGAGAGTGTTTTACTCAGTGAGGTTATAAAAACCTAAAAGTGTGGACAATTATATACCACAGGGAAAACTAGAGTGCTCTATATTATATAATGCTGTATAAAAGATTTTAGTAGGCTAATAAAGCTACAGTTTTACAAACCAACACTAATGGTTGTGGTAAAAAGGATGTCTGCATGACTCAAATACCGTACTTTTTACTTTATATTAAGTTAATGGATATCAATGAGCAAATGTAATTTCTTCCTCTTTACTAAAACTTATTATATTTATGATTTGAATTAAAAGATATATTTTTTTATTTGTATTAACCAAGGTGTTTACCAAAAAAAAAAAAAAAAAAGGAAAATTGAGGGAAGAATGTGAATAACATACTACCAATATCGTCATTGTGCATATTTCTAGTTTATAGGATTTTGGAAGACCATGCAAATTTCGTGATTCTGTACTTTCAAAGCAATATTAATATTCATGTATATTGTACCAAATAATGATTTTGATCTGTTCCATCTGAGATTAGATATATACAGGACACATTTTCACAATAGCTGTTTTAAACTATTTTTAAAATGTGCTTATCATTTTCATCCCATTTTCCCAACTTCTATTTTTATTAACTGAACAATGATCTCTAATTATATAGAGAAAATAATGAGTTAAATTACCTACCACCAACTTGTTTCTTTGAGGCTGATGTGCTCTTAACTCCCCTTATATTTACATACATTAAAATATTATTTTCCTTTCCTTAATAAAATTGTTATTTGGGGGATTCTTCTTTGTTTTATTTGTTTTTCACCTGGTAAGGAGCAACACTATGTAAAAGAAAGATCATGGGCTTGGAGGACAGAAACTTGAACTAGTAATTATTTAGACTCAAGTGACATCACCCATTATCTATATGACTTTCTGTGAATCTTATAATCAAAACACAGAAACCCAAGATCTTTGTGAATATTAAATGAGAAGACAGGTGAATGTGGTTTATTAAATTCAAAGGCACTACAAAATCACTAATTGTTACATCTAAAAAGATAATTATTTTCAGTGTTATATAAAAATAATTAAAATAGTTTAATGTTAACAATTAATTTAAATTTCCAGCAAATCTATTGTGACTGGTCCTAAATCACATTATCAAGGCTTGGATGTTTTAGTCAATTAGATTTTACTCTTTAAACACTGCACAAATTAGTACACCACCATATTTATGTAGGGTGATTTTTTTCTCTGTATTACTTATTGATATTTGTAAAACTATTCCAATCCTGTATCAGTGTTGAGGGCAACAGTCTCAGATATCTATAAAAATGTATAATCTAGTGCAGAGGTTGGCAAAATTTCTGTCAAGAAAGTGATAATTATTATCTTAGGCTGCAAATCATTGACCTAATATTTGTAAAGATAGTATCTTTGAGGTCATGTAGCCCCTGTCACATATTCTTCTTAATATATATGTGTTTATTGTTTGCTTATTTGTCAACTCTTTAAAATATAAAGCAAAACACGCTTAGTGCAGTTGAATAATATATACAATAGCATTGGATTTGGCCCAGGTCTTAGTTTGTCAAATCCAGTCTAGTAAAGCTAATGCCATCCCAAACTGCAATACCTTAGATTCACAGGTAAGACACTAAATTGTAGTTAAGGAAGGTTGACTTGCTGATCCAAAGATGGAGGTCATTTAAAATACCAGATCTAATCCACTTTTCTGAAAGTATATTTATTTTAGAAAATGATCCTTTATTTTTTTATTTGAAAATTATATTTGATTTGAAAATTTTCAGGAGCTAGTGACTATAGAGTCAGATTAATGTTAATTATTGAAAGCATGTAATTTAATAGCTTTCATGAAGCAATGGTATAAGATTTGTTTAAGAATCAATTCTCACCTTATAGATATACACGTGTTTACCATTTTGATTTCAAGTACTTTTTAACAAAATAATCCTGACGGAAAGCAGGTATCCTACTTCTGCATGCACATGGGAAAGAAGAATTAAAATGAGTCCATGCAGTATCACCAGAGAGAAAAGAGCAAAAGCTGGAGTAGAACACACTGTAATATCTAGATTATACCTGGATTTAACTGCCTATCCTATAGATGCTAATTTTCAAGTAGATCCCAGATGGTTGTTGAATTAATAAAAATCTTCCATGTGTATTTTAAACATCAGAGAAGCCATCTGGCTATTGACTATCACCTTAATTTTTAGTGCATCTTTATTGTGAATTTTACAGTCCAGTGTATCATTTTAATGCCAGGGAAATTTTTAACCTCCATTTTCAATATTCAGTGCCTGAAAGCACTGACATTTCAAAGCCATATATGGTAAGACTGATTAAGATCTTGCCCTTACATGCCAAATAGAGTGTTGGATGATTCCTTGCAATTCAGGCCAAAAGACTATTGACCTGAAGTAGGAAACTATCTTAGGTGGAAGTATTCTATAATTTGCATTATATCTGTGAAGGTGACAATTCACCAATTCACTCTGTTCATATAATCTAACCTATAATATATTCTTAAATTGCTTTCATAAAAAATCATGAGCAATGATTGTTGTGTGGAAAGTATAATACATATACTCAGAGCCAAGATTTGAGAACATTTCCTGACTTGAATACCCGTCTGTTATTTGAGGGTAAATTTTAGATAATGAAGAATTCATGCATTGTTATTACTACACCCAAAGATGCTATATGCTTTGGATACTAATTTAAAAGAAAAGGCTGTCTTTTGTTATATATTATCATTTCTATTTTACTTTAGATATGAGGAAAATATATGGAAAGATCATCCTCCCCACACACACACACACACACACAAAGTATTGCCCTTTAATAAATGTCTAGCAGGAATACAGAAGTTTGGAATTGTATGAATCCAAATTGACTTTCTATTTTTTATATAAAAATATTTTTTTTCTTTTTTTAAAACATTTATTTATTTATGCATACAAGAACTGGGGTGCAGGCCAGAGGTGTGGGGTGGTGGGAGGATTCACCAGAGACAGAGTGGGGATCAGAACCGGCAGATCAATTGAAGTACACTGCTGAAGGGAGCAGTGGGTCAGGCAGGAGAGGTTTGCTGCACCATGCGGGAAGCTCTTTGGCCAGGGATCAAACTCATGCTGAAGTGGCTGCGGACAGCATGACAGGCTAAGACTTAACCAGTTGTGCTACCAGGGAGGCCTAAAAATAAATTTTTTTCATGAATTTTGGTGTTTGATAAGAGCCAGAGAAATTTATTGATTTATTACCTAAGCAAACAATATCATAAATATTCTTGTTTAAAGTGGTATGTTCAAAAAAATGTAATATCTTTTCCATTTAGAACATAGCAGCTTCTATTAATACTTTTAGAGAGAGGGGAGCAAGTTGTCCACACTTTTAGAATTTACAAGAGGCAAGTATCATAAGATGAGACACTGATGGTCTTTACAGATACCAAGTCAGGACTTACTTTTGCTAATGTATAATATGTTCACATAGTCTAGATTGTCCACAATGACACTCTGTAGAAGGTGTAATAATAAAGGTAAATTCTGGAGTAGTCTGGAGTAGAAGCAACAGTGAAACCTACATTACTATTATGTAACATTGACAATGATTTGCAAATTCCCTTTTCTTCCCAACCAAGACAATATTTTCAGAAGGACTCAGATGTTTTTATATTTATCCCTGTTTCCCCTACACCTGGTACCATGGAGGACACTATCCTAGAGGCTTAGCAATATCTGGGGAAATGAACTGAACCAAGGAGTGGTATAAAATTCACTACCAGTGTTGCAACACTATCAGTGTTGCACTGGGAAGAGATGGGAGTCGTGGAGCAGACTGCACAACACTCAAGAGCAAGATCCTGGCCTTTGTATTGACAAAGAAAAGGGTGGTTCAAACTGTATATTGGATTTAGGGAGTGAGTCCAATCATACACACCCGGACTCCCACCCATGGCTCTAATCTTCTTAACAGGGTGTTCTGTGATTAGTCTATGGGGAAAAAGCACATCCGTTACCGGCCCCTAGGGCGTTTATACCCACAATCAGGAGTGTGTACTGTAGAGTATGGAGTCTATAAGAAGAGAAAGCAATGATGCCAAAGAAACAATCAGATCAGAATTCCTCCACAATTTATGGTAGAACACAGGGACCAAAACTCACAGACATGGTCAAAATTTAAGGTGGCCAACAGATCTACTGAGAGTTCTGAAAAGACAGCACAAAAGAACATGGAATCAGAACAACATCTAGGGGAACTGATGGCATGGGCAGTAGCAGTCACAGTTGTCTGTGACTACAGCAATGGCCAGGGTGGGAAGATCAAGCTGGAGTAGATTATACATGCATGGGCCCTAACAATCCAGTCATCCAGAGTGGGTTGAAAGCTTCCCTAGAAGTTAAAAACAGGAAGACATGGAGCAGAATTGGGATATCATAGGTCATAAAATGGCTAGAAAAATACACACGATTACCTCACATGGACCAGTAAGTCAATGTACAAGTCAAAGAGAGAGTATCAGTTGTACAATTATTTACAATCATTACAATGCTATCTCTAAAGGTAATTTTGTATTAAAGCCACCAATAATTAACAACGTCTTAACAGAGACTTCCAAAAGGTTGTTATTTGTAAAGTGGAAAAAGTAAATAAAATTGTCAAGTATACAATCATTTCCATTTGTTGTGCACTTATTAGGAAAGCTCGATTGTCACAGATGTGGCAGATGTATTATGTAATTTAGGATGACATAATACATGCCATCAGGGAAATGTATTTATCACAATTTGGTTAGACTGTCTCCTATTGTCTTAATAAAGGATTAACTAGAATGCATTATTGAATCTATTGATGGAAAATATGCAACCGTGCACACAAAATTAAGTCTTTCGGTCAAATCAATAGATTATGCCTTATTCTATGTTGTTACTAATTGTGGTTTTCTTTCTGCAACTTTCTAGCTTGGGAAATCTCAAATTGTTAAGATTTATGATTCTAAGCAGAATTTCGGGATTCTACAATGCTGGTATCAATTGTCACACATTTTGAAGGTCCAAAGTTTAGAGATCCTTCCCTTGCTGGCGAAACTCATCATACTGAGAGTCTACCCATTTGCAAGGCAGGGAATAACTCTCTAGCTAGGTATTTCATGAGGCAGTTCAAGCTAGCTGACGTGGGTGCCAGCAGTCAGCTGTCTTCCTGGGGCTTTTTATGCTTAAAATAGAGATGCCAAGAAATGGTACTATTTACGCCATGGAACCCCCAATACCATGCCTCGTCAAAGGCAATAGAAACAGAGCTTTCAAAGGCCACATACCTTTCATGACCAGGGTAGGAGATAAAAACCGAGTTATTTTGTACATCAGTAGCAATGTTGGGTAGAAGACCATTTTTTCTTGTGGTTTGAATTGTTAAAAATAGAAAAACAGATGCCAAATAGTCAATCATGTTGAGTCCCAACCCAGACATAATATCTTTTGTAGTTTCAGCCTCTCCCAAATGTGCAATCTTAAACCAATCTGGAGTTTCCTTTAGGCGATCTGCAGGATCAGACACCCCTGCCTTCTTCTGAGGAAAGGTGACTTTACCTGAAATAATCTTTTCTTTTGATAATGACCTGCCCTACCCTCTTTCTGTCTATAAATACCCTCCATTTTGTGTAAGCCCTTGCAGTATCTAGTCAGGTGCTGCCAGAATCATGAATCATTAAATAAAGACAATTAGATCTCCAAAATTGTGATTTTTGGTTTTAACAGAATGTAACCTCTAACTGCTTAAGCTTCAAAAGTGATCCTTCCACCTTTCCTGAAATATCATTTTTGTTTTCTAAGATAGTTTTTATTATTTATAACCAAAAAGTGAAACAAATTATTTGAAAGTATTTTTCATGAAATCAGTTTTTAAAGTAGCAACTAAATATATTTTTTAAATAAAATGGAGTGAAATTTCATAGTAAAAGATGTGGTAATATAGTCTTTATAACATTTTTTCTAATGTGTAAGTATATGATCTATACACATACAAATAGATGATATATATGTATATGCGTATATGCATGTATATATACACATACATGTATATATACATATATGTGTATATGTATAATGTGTAAGTATATGATCTATACACATGCAAATAGATGATATATGTATATATATGATATATATATATATATATATGATTTTGTGTGAATATATATGTGTGTGTATAAACATATCCATATCCATATCCATTGTATATATGCCCTGGGCTTTTCTTCATTTAAAATCTATATTTCACTAAAATTTATATTTTACTAAACTTGATAAGGAAAATTGGCCACTGTTAAGTGTACCTTAGGTGAAGACTGTGGGTAGTATAACACATTTTTTAAATGAATTTTGAGTTGAAGCAGCATATGATTGGGTTACACGAATTAATTCCTATGTGAACTCTTCATAGCCCCAAAAAGTGTTCACTTCATTTTTTTGGATATTGTCTATACCCAAATTAGAAAACAAGCAAAATATTGCCAACAAATCCTTGCAGATTTTAACTATGAAACAAAATTTAAATCCCCACATACAAAAAAGTCAATTTTACTTCTTGTTCCAATGATTTTCTCCCTTTTCCCTTTTACTAATACCTAAGAAGATGTAATTGTACCTATTCTAAAAAGCATAGTTTTATTCCCTGACATGATCTTAACTTTTTCTTCATCTCAGACATAAAGCTTTTAGAAATCTCTCTCAGAATGATAAGAAATTATTCTACACCATTATATAAAAATAGCAAGAGCTTCTGTCAGTGAGAAGGTTATATTCAACTTGTTCAAGCTATTTTATTAAATAAAATTCAATCATTTATTTCCTTTGTTGGATTCTGTGGTCCTCTCTGTTTGAGAAAAACCTCTTGACAACCATGGATGCATGGTAATATTCCTGGGCAGACAAAGTGCCAAGAATTTTCACATTTAGAAAAGATATTTTCTAATGGGACATGAACACAATTTACTAGCACCAAACTAACCACAGCAACTGTTGAAGAAAATAAAATATCCATAGACCTTCTCCAGCTCATGCATTATGAATAGAAGATGTGTGATTGAAGCTTAATTGATTTTTAGCATATTAATTTGAGTTTAAATCAACTGGTAATTATGAGCTGCAAGTGCCACGGAGATCAGTATTGTAAATTTTAACTTCTTGGAGATAATTTTGCTTATTTAAGGGAAGAGAAAACTAGCTTAATAACAAATAAAATACCTTGAAAATTAAATATTATTGGTTCACAATTATTTATTCCTTTCCTATTCTTGCTGTGCTTCATGAGGGGAATTTAATCTTTGCTCCATTGACTTTGGTTTCAGTGAAATAACTTGATTTGCTCAGTGGAATGTGAGTAAACATGACATAAATCACAGTTAAATTGGAGATTTAAATGCGCTTGTGATGTTATTATCTGTTCACCCCTCTTCCTTCACTCCATCATCTGCTTTCTGCCAGGAGAATAGTTTGATCTAAAACAAGCAAATAGGACTTTGATAATTGGCAAAGTACTGAATCAATGTTATGGTGCAAATAAAAATAAAATGTCTGAAAAAATGTAGAGGCAATTGAGACCAAGGTAAAGAAAAATATCTCGATCAATAGAGAAGCTAGAACACAAGCAGCTTTTCAAAGTGTTTTTGAACCTCAACATGTGATGATATGTCTAGCTAGGACCTTGAGTTTAGCCATTTATGCTGTCTATAAGAGAAATGTAATAAGCAAGGTGTTCTGTTATCTTAAAGGACACTGAAAAGAGTTTCCTGGATGCAATTCCAATGTGAGTGTGTATCACAGATTCTCTACACCTATGAGCAATGTCAGCCACCAGAAGATTGTCAAAGAATTCAAATTAATTGATTCCATAGCTAAAGGACTCAGCCTTGCAAGCTGCCATCCACTTCAAATTCCAGTCACAAACAAGCTATTACCTGTGCTTCTGACCAACTGGTAACAAATCAGAGGTTCCCATGGCCCCCTCCTTTGGTTTGACTAATTGCTGGAGTGGCTCGCAGATCTTTGGAAACCTGTTCATTCACTAGTTTACTTATTTATTATAAATCATATTACATAAGAACAGCCAGATGGAAAAGATACATAAGTAAGGTATAGGAAAAAGGTTTGGAGCATCCTTACCACTCTCGACATGTCATTCTCCCCAAATCTCCGCATGTTCACCACCACGGAAGTGCTCCTTTGGGTTTTTAAAGAATTATTTATTTATGCATACAAGAGCTGGGGTATAGAGGTGGGTGAGAGGATTCACCAGAGACAGAGTGGGGAGCAGAACAGGCAGAGCTACTGAAATACACTGCTGAGGGGAGCAGTGGCTATAGCAGGAGAGGTTTGCTGCGTCATGTGGGTCAGCTCCCTGGCCAGGGATCGAACTCCTGCTGCAGTGGCTGCAGCTTCTTAGTGCTGAGACTTAACCCCTTGCGCCACCAGGGAAGCCCTGCTTTTGGGTTTTAATCAGGTTTCATTACTTAGGCATGATTGATTAACTCACTGGTCCTTGGTGACTGATTCAAACTCTAACTTTTTTCCTTCCCCAGAGGTAAAGAGGCAGAACTGCAAGCTCCACACCCTCTATACAAGGATGCCTCCCATGGCAACCAGTCTCCACCCTTGGTGCATCCAATGTCACTTCAATCACGTAATAAAAGATGCCTGTACCATTTTAACACCTAGGAAATCCCAAGACTTGGGGAAGCTGTAAAACAGGGAACTGTGAATGAAGACCAAAAATGTATGAGAAATTAATTTTAATCATCTCTTTTGTCTCCAAATATATT
The DNA here is from genome assembly GCA_004024925.1 of Scalopus aquaticus. Lineage (NCBI taxonomy): Eukaryota > Metazoa > Chordata > Mammalia > Eulipotyphla > Talpidae > Scalopus > Scalopus aquaticus. The sequence goes on from PVIJ01007535.1 coordinate 65,675, forward strand.
TAAAGTGCTTCCTGGTTATCAGACTCTCAACAAATATGTGTTGCCTAATGAATTACACTAGGTAGTACTTGCACAGAAAAGCTAAAATATTTTGTTGTCTTTATCCCATCTATATAGAAAAAATAACAAGGACCAAGAGGCTGAAGGGGCAAGGGAGAGGGAAGGCACTCTATGAATGTGTTGTATCCAAAGAATCTTTATAGGGAATTGTAAGCAGTCTTGGGAAAGATGGCTTCCGAATTAAGAGGTTATTGGTCAGAGTTTCAGCGAATGAGGGATCTGAGAAAGCCTCAAAAAGACCTACGAGAGAATGAACCAGCTCTAATCATCCACCAAGTTAGTGCCAGCTCCTACAGTGTCTGCCATGTAAGAAAGTGTACTATCTCCAATTCACTATTCATAGACCGAACTCTGGTTGTGAACAAGTGGAAACACTCCTGTGTGTATGTGTGTGTGTGTGTGTGTGTTTAGGAAAAGTAGGGCTAGTGATCTAACGTGGAGATCAGAGTCTGACCATTTAGATTACTCCATTCCAACACCCTTAGTCTATGGATCAGAAAATGACCTAAAGCCTTCACTAATGCAGGTGCTCCAATTTATTTCTGGGATCATTGTTAATAGCGATAGTGTAAATTCTCTGTCAAAGAGAGATACAGGCAATAGGTACCACAGTTAGAAAAAGCAGATTAGCATTAACTAGAATATGAAAGAGGTTTAATGGAAAAGAACATAAGATTGTCATGATAACCTAAATAAGTGGAGCAGGTTTGTGTTTCAGTTAAGAGGAGTGGGGATTGAGAAAACTGGGCAGATTACCCCATAAAGTGCAGGCTTGGAAGGAAGAAAGATGTGTTTGTGGTAGAGTTAAGAATTAAGAAAACAGTTGTTCTGAATTTCTAGTGACTATGTTCAACGGTTTTGTAAATTGGAAACAGGGTTTGTGGTTGTCATATTTGAAATTAAAATAAAAGTAAATCAATTTCAAAGTCAAAATTCCAACAGTGTCAGTCGTCCTGGTAATATGGTTTATGTTAATTTACAAGTTGATCTGCGTTTTGAGGCTGTCTTGCTGTTATATGCATCTTAGGTTAATCAGACTTTTGATATGTACACAGTATGATTTAATGTCAATTTCATCACAAAAGCACTAAGTTTTTTTTTTTTCAAATGCCATGGTTTATCTTAAAATCCTGTTTTTTTTAAAAAAATATTTATTTATGTATACGAGAACTGGAGTGCAGGCTAGAGATGCAGGGTTTGAGAGGATTCACCAGAGACAGAACGGGGAGCAGAACAGTCGAATCCACTGAAATCCACTGCTGAGGGGAGCAGTGGGAGAGACAGGAGAGGTCTGCTGAGCTGTATGGGAAGCTCCCAGGCCAAGGAGTGGCTGGAGATAGCTTCATAGTGCTGAGACTTAACCAGTTGCACCATCAGGGAGGCCATTAAAATCCTTTGTTTATAAAACTAGCCTCTGAATTGGAACAATAAAAGTAATACCTGACAATACTTTACCCATAATTAGGAACAACAGTTAATTGCCACAAATGGTCATTTGCAAAATGATCATTCACAAAAAAGTTACCTTTTAATGCTTCTATGTTGCAGTATGTGCCAGTTTAACTAATCTTTCAAGTTTACTCAGGAAACGTACCTGAAAATACTTGGAAAAAAGGCTAAATTCAGTTTATTACATGTGAAAAATAAGTAGATTGAATACAAAATAAAGGCCTCTGTTTTTTTTTATTTCCATTAAAAAGTTCTACAATAGTCACCCATTTAAAATGCTAATACTTGGAGAACTTATTTTGCAGAACAATAGAAATAAGAGCCAGTTTCATTACTTTATGAAGATTGCCTTAAATAAATTATTAATGTACCTTGGAATAAATTGAACACCTTTATGTGTTTATAGTAAAATGTCCTTTTGTATTTTTGCTTATCTATAATCTGTTAAGCACATATTGTGCATAAATAATCATGATAAAAAATTCAAAAGAAAATTCATATTTTGTGCTGACTCAACAGAAAGTTGGCTACTTTTTTCTTGTCCCATTATAATGACTTTTTCTTTGTCAAGGAAGAGGCTTGAAAGTCTACGTTATTATAGCTGTTGAAAATTGTTCTTACATCTGTAGGTTAATAATATAAAGTAGAAATGTAAATTATGAATGCAAATATAATTCCCAAAATTGTAATAAAATTAAGCACGAAGACATTATGTTTCATGCATATTTTACATTAAACATGAGGTATGTGCTTTATCTTCAATTCTGCTGGCATATTTGCATATTAAATTCTTCTTAGAACTTGTTCACAAAAACATCACAGGACGTGATACAGCACTTGTTGTATTATAGCAAATTATATTACCATGGAATGTCTTCAGAGTATATTATTGACATTTTAAATTTCTGCTATTTGCATCTTTGGTACAGGTTTTATTCTTCTGTAGCTAAAGTGGCTTGATTACTGGTAGAAAGACACTGCATATTACGAATGGGAAATGTTCCTATTCTCCCTGCCATTCTATCTCCTAGGAATGCATATAAATTCTCAGGTTTACATAAAGGGCATTGAGTCATTTTCGTGTCCAATTTCTTTCAGTTTTCATGAGTAGTCGGCAGATGATGACACTCAGTTGTGGGGTGGAACTCCAAAGCCAAAGTACATTCCTCCATTCCTCTGTCACTGCTCACTCTTTTTTTTTTTTTAAACACAATAGATTTCCTTTTGCAATTAGGTCATAGACCTGGCAGTCACAATCATCTAAAGCCTCCATAAATTAACCATCCTTAAAATTGATTCACTCATGCTTATAAATAGCATTCTATATCCTTTGGGAATTGCATTATTGATCTCATTTCAAACAATCTAAATCCTGCCTTAAAATTTTGAATGCTACCTAAATGCTGCCTTTAAATTTTGCTACCTAAATATTGCCTTTAATTAGATTGAATGCAATCTAAATACTCCCTTTAAATTTTAAATTTCTCTATTATAAAAATAGCACACATTCAATTTACTTGGAAGTTCTGAGATTAAGATACTTAAAAGTAATCTTAACAAGTTCTTAGAAATTGCTGATGATGACATTAGTTACATCCATGCATTTTCGTGTATGAGATGCATACCCTTGGAACTGAAGAGAGTTAACTTTTGTAAAATTACCATTTCAAAATAAGATTTTGATGTTTTTGAAATAGCCTCTATACATACAAACATTAAATTATAAGATTTTTATTAAATGGAGAAGATGTAAATGTGTTCAAATATAAATTTGTCTATCATTTGTTTGTTTCTCAAACAAAAAAGTACAACTAGAAATATTTTTTTAACTTTAAAAATTTTTGTTGGCCAAGGCATTTAAATATCCTGATGCAGTAGGTCTAGTATAGAGTTCAGGAACCTGAATTTTAGCATAGATAAATTAGTGCTTAGATGATCGTATGTTTTAAAAATGGGGATGATTCTCCAGATCATTCTATATCTCTCTTAAGTTAACAGAAAATGGAAAATAAACTTGTTTTAAGAATGAGAAAACAAAACCCACAATTTGCGATAATACCAGGCAGGCCCAGGATAGACATGAATGGGTGTTCATTGTTTACATATTTATATCAACATGCTTTTAGCTGTAACAAAAAAATCCAACTTGGCCAGTTAAAAAAAAAAAAAAAAGAAATCACTCTGCTTTAAAACAAAAGGACTGGGATAGAAGGCCACAGATTTTAAATTTCACCAGTATGTTATTTCGTTGATGACCAATATATCTTCAAAAGTCTGTGCTGACACCTTTGGCAAATTGACTTGCCAACAGGTTGGTTTTCACAGGTCACTGGAGCCTACAGATGCAGCCAACACATGGGAAATGAGAAATGCTGGTGAATGCAAAGGGAAGATACATATAGAACATAAGTGTAAGTAATATATATGTCTAACGTGTATATGCACAAATAGTCATATATAACATATATTTATTATAGAAAACTCTCTCAGAGGTTTCTGGGAATCATGTCTTTTTATAATTGGCTAGAATTGCTTAAAAAAAAACAGTATGTAAATCTATCATTGGAAAATGAGATTGGCACCAGAATAATCAGTCCAAACTGATCAGAGGTAAAATCTGGGGGTTGGACATGGTGACTATTTAAGTTGTTAAGAGATAAATAAAAATCATTGATCCTGTCTTCAAAGTGTCAAATTTTCTCCTGGTGACATTTAACATTTCTTCAAGTATTTTTATAAAAGTTGTATCACTTTTTTCTATCACTTTAGGTATTAAGCAGTCAACTCTGCATTGTTCTGTTTGGGTTTTTGAGTGGATAAGGCAAGATGCTTTCAGCCTAAGTTGAATTTCTAGAATTCCTCCATTAAACTTGAAAACTTTTATAATATCATTATTTGCAAAGTCCAATTGGAAGGCTTTTAAATGTTCCTTAGGAATAATCATTGTATTTTCTCTAGGAGCCTATAGTGTTAAGTCCAGTATATCCTTGTTTTTTGTGTGTGTGTGGTTGGTTGGTTGGTTTGTAATCACTGATTATTGTGTTAGGAGAAGGGGATATACTGATAAAGGGTAGGATGATGAATTATACAAGATAAAGTAATCAGGCTTTCTATTTTAATATAACATTTCTCTGTTCCACTAGATCCCCATTTTGTCACTATTTTCTATATGCTGTTGAACTCAAAAGACATATAAATCACTAGTTAATCACCTTGCTTTTTATCACCCCCTAATTGATCAGCATGCATTTCACACTGCACTAGACCAGCATGATGGAAATATGGAATCTAGAGATTTTAGGATGCTCTGCTTTCTCCTCTGCTACTGATGATTGATGCCACAGCTGCTAACATGGAATTCAATCTTGTTCCTTCAACATAAGACAACTGAAACAGAAAACTTAAGTAATACAAAGTGATAAATAGGTCTGTCATGTAAAAGTTACACCTTTCTTTAAAACCTACCCCTAGTTTAAAACATTCTTACACCATAACAATTACAAGGCTCAGCATGATGCACTAACATTTTTGTCCCACAAGATGCACCTATTGCTCCTAATGCTATCAAGTCTGCCTGTACAGATTCACTCAGCTCAGGTCAAGACCACACTAAATTAATTTTATCAATTGAGAATTGCTTTGGCCCAGAGAAGTAACACATTTCAAAACAATGATGTAAACTATTCTATTTTCGTTTATCAGAAATTTATAAAAAGAAATCCAGGACTAATGTTGTGTTTTCAGCATGTCTTGAAAACAAATGCGTCCCTTCTGACATTGTCCGCCTCCATTCTTTCGGGATAATCCTCATTACATTTGTAAAATGGCTGCCAGAGATCCAGCCGTGAAGCTTGAGACTTAAGTATGAAGGAAAACCACAAACAAACGGGCTTGTGTTGAATTGATGAGCTCCTCCTAAAAGACTCCTAGTAACCTGTGACCCTTATTGATAAAAACTGTATCACATAGAAAAGAGCTGTAAAGGAAGTTATAGAAATTCTTTTGCAGTTGAGAAAGGGGAGCAAATTAAAGCCTTATGTAAATTCTATACCTAAGAGAAAATGGATTTATCAGAGTGAGAAAAGGGTGATTTTAACAACACGTTTAACTGTACAAAAAGGAAAAAACATAGATGAAATAAAGTTCACTATCAAGTGAATTTTTATCTGGAATGCTGATAACTCAAGGACAAAAGAGAAAGAAAGGAAGACATTTTTTGATGTGCCCTGTTCAGGACAGGACAATCTTACCCACCACCACAGATTCAACCAAGTTTATTTTGCACTTGTTACAGAGCAACCCCCATATACAAAGGGGTGCCTGACTGTGCGTTCTCACCCCTGCGCTTAAAAGGACTTATAATAAGATCAATTGCAGGCACAAACAAAAAAGGTTAATAAAAGGTTTTATTTGCAAAAGGGAAATTTAAAAAAATGAATAACTCAGGGGAGAGAGAGAGAGAGAGAGAGAGAGAGAGAGAGAAATCTGTAAATATGTCCTACCAGATCCCAAGAGCTGGAAACCTCCAATGGCACGCTGTAGCTGGGCAAGAAGCCAAGAGCCCCCCAAGGTCCACAAGTCTGGTTGTATACCACACCTGGCTGCTTAACTCCACCCCTCAGTTCCCAGTAATCCTCTCTCCGATGATGATGGCATTAAGGGATTAATAGCCCTTAGCGTCTTGGATCTTTTCGGTCTGAGGCGGGGTCCATAAACCTATCTGTGGAGTTTCTTGCAGACATCCTTTCCCCCCACAATACACTGATAATCCTCAAATATGTATACAATTTTCCCCCTCATCTATTAATTTATGGACACAGACACCTAAGTACACTAACGTCGGCTAATTTACATAACTATGCCCTAAACTCAATCTGGTTCTTTTTCTGATTTTTTAATGTAAACCCTCCACATGTAACAGAATTGTAAAAAAAAATTAAAACTTTGAGTGAATTTGTTTGATATATTGGGCTTCCACATATATAAGACTAATATATATATTGAGGTACTGTTGGTTCACAACACTGTGTATGATTCAGGGGGACAAACTCACACCTCTTCAGGTGAATGTCGCCAAACTGCCTGCCCACAACCAAAACACACACAATCCTCCACTACAGCCCACTGGACCCTTCTCCTTGTACTCTTCACTCTCCACCCTCCTCCTATGGTAGCTTAATTTAGTTATCAGGTTTTAAGTTTCATTTTAGTCTAGTTTTAGCTGTTCTTTTTATTTTATGACTTAACCGTTCTCTCTCAAGCAGGATTAAAATTATAACATAACCTTTATCTTCATTCTCCACTTATACAAAAATTCCATGTCTTATATATAACTTCTCAAAATTTATTTTTAATGGTCAACTAGAGTTTCTCTAGAGTTTCTCTCTCCTTTGCACAATTTTTCATACTGTTACAGGGCAGGAGAGGGGCACCCCAGAACCCCCAAATCTGCCCAATCTAAATAGGTTCTGCCATCTACCACATCAATACAAAACATATAGGACCTTAAGTGGAAACAAACTTTAATACAATCTATGTACAAGACAGAAGAGACAAAGAACAGTTTCCAAATGAAGTCCCTAAAGTTATCCAACCCTTTGTGGGTAAAAGCCCAACCAAATAGGATTGGCCCAAAGCAAGGCCCGAAAGCCTGCCACAAGTATGAAACACCTTTTGGCAGGGACCCATACAAGAGGGTCAGAAACGGCCAGACAATTCTGGGAGGAACTAAAACACCTTTCGGCAGGGACACATACAAAAGGGTCAGAAACAGCCACACAAATCTCTGAGGAAGAGAGTAAAATCCAAATCCAAATCAACACAGCCATCGTTAACTTTTCCACGGGTCTCTCCCCACATCTGTCTCAGTCAGTCCAGGCCAGTGCAGCTTCTTTATAAGTCTCTCTGCTCCTTGTGCCCTTTCTGGCCTCCATACTGCTTCCTTCCTTCTCCTCTGAGTTCTCTGTCCTGTGTGTCCCTCCTTCTCTCTTCTCCAGCTTCTTATCTCTCCTGCTCAGTTCCACCCTCCCTTGGGTGGGGCAGCGAACCTGGAAGATACCCTTTTTCTGGGGACCACCCTATTACAATACAACAAATGAACAGAACTGTAAAACATCTATTTAGCATAAACCAAAGAAACAACTGACTGATTGAATACATAAACAGGAAACAGATTATTGAGGATTTGGATTCCATGATATGGAGATGGGAAGCTCTGTGATCTGCCTTCTGGAGGCTGGAGAGCCAGGTGAACCAATGCCACATATCCTTACAGGGCCTGAAGGCCGAAGACCAAGGAAACATGTATAATTCTAGTGTGAGGACAGGCCACAACCAATGGGCCAGTTCAGGCAGGCAGGAAGCAAAAAGGTCAACTTCCTCCCTCCATAGTTTTCCTCTATTCCCCTCAGCATAGGGGATTTTAGCCACCTATTCTGGGCAGGACAAAGTTTTTGACTGACTCCACCAATTCAAATGCTAATCTCATTCAGAAACACCCTCACAGACACACCCAGAAATAACACTTAATCTGGACCTCTTCAACTTGGTTGATACATATAATCAACCATCACAATTTATTTAAATTGCATTAGTCCCTTAATGAAAATCATTCAAGAAGCACAATATCTAATAAAGTAAAAACACCTCAATACAGGTTTCTAGTCTTTTAATAACATCACCTCAATTTATTTTGCCAGTCTCAATTTTTAACCTCCTATTGTGTAAAATAGTAAAGCTAAGAGAGCCTACTTATTCATGAAAAAAATTCCTTCCTCCTACATCTGGACTTTTGCTCACACTTTAATCTTCTGCCTGGGAACAACTTTCCAGCTCGACTGACATTCCATTTATCTTTGATTTAAAATTCAAATGAAGCTTTCTTTATAATGGTTTTTCTTTTCTTCTATCCATTTTATTATAATATTTTCTTTATACTCTTTTGGCCCTTAGTTGTACTTAATTTTTTTTTACCAATTTTAAAATATTCAACTAAGTTCCCCTCTAATTCATGTGATAAAATATTGTTTTATGCCTTCTTCTGTCATGTATTACCCAGATTACATAATTATCAATGATACTAATTATTAGTGCCCCCTAGTATGTTATACACAGTGTAGAAATGTGACCCAGTTATATATTCACAAAAATACAAACAGTTACAGTTGGAAATTCAGGTCTGTGGCACGGTTCCTAGGATCCAGGTTCAGTCAGAGAGCAGCATTTATTAACAGAGCAGATGAAGCTCACCTTGGAGACATAGCGAAGGTAGTCTACACCCGTGCCCACCAAACTGTAATATCCATAATTATCACCAAGGAGTCTTGTTTAAAATGTAACTTCTAATTCAATATGTCTTCCATGAGGTCCATGATTCTCACTTCTATTTTTTTTTTAAGATTGATTTATTTATGTATACAAGAACTGGGGTGTAGGCCAAAGGTGTGGGAGTATGAGAGGATTCACCAGAGACAGCGTGGGGAGCAGAACAGGCAGATCTACTGAAGTACACTGCTGAGGGGCAGGAGAGGTCTGCTGCGCCATGTGGGTCAGTTACCTGGCCTGGGATGGAACTCGTGCTACAGTGGCTCTGGATAGCTTTACTGTGCTGAGAATTAACCCGTTGCGCCACCAGGAAAGCCCAATTCTCACTTCTTACAGTTTTCCAAGTGAGAGTGACTCCACCCACACAGTCACCACACTTTGACTAATAAGAGAAATTAGTAAAACAACAGTCCAGTACAAATACATTTGGAAGATTTTTTTTGTGTGCTTAAGTGAGCACAGTTTCAAACAGTCCACTAGTAAAAATAATATCTACCTCATGCTGTTCAGGCAAGCATTAAAGTACATTATGACTAATCTGTTAAGAACATGTTTTGGAAACACCATTGTATTATTGCTTTAATCAATATGTCAATTCCAAAAATAGGTATAAATTTTTCTTTAGAAAACTGAGATTGCATAGGTCATAAATGTTGATAAACAAATTACACATCTATATCTGCAGTGTAATAATTAAAAAAATATTCTGTCGTTTCTATTAAGAATCCTAAAGGCCTTTCCACTTGGACTTTTTGATCCCTTTTTTGCCTCTGTAGTATTTTTACAGAGCAGCCCCGATAAATGAACCCTTAGAAAAAAACCAGTGTGCTTACAGCAGGGAAGAGAGACACTGGAAATACAACTATCCCAGATCGCAGGAAAAAAGGAGACAAAATTATGAAAGAAGAGAGAAAACAAGGACTGAGGATTCACACAGGAGTTATAGGAGGGAAAATAGGCAGAGTGCAAGTAGTTCACAACCAAGGAGAGAGGACAGAAGACAGATGGTTGCACAGGGCAGAGGCTCGGATGAAGACAGGAGAGAATACAGACAGAGTAGAAAAAATGAAGAGCCAAGTGCAGAGGAAAGGAAACAAATGATAGTGCATGGAGAAGGTTCAGATGAGGAATGGGGGGCCCAGGGGCTCCACTAGATCTAAAAAAGCCCATTAGAATAACCCCCTTGGAGCCCCAGGTAATACTCACTGTGGGGTCCTGGGACACTCCCCTTTCCTGAGCACCACCCTCTTACAGTAGCTACAAAGCTATCACTAAAATCAGTATAAAGCAGTATTGACACTAAGTTGTTAAAGCTATTCTTTAATTTTTTTTTTAATTTATACATACAAGCTGGGGTGCAGGCCAGAGGCGTGGGGTGGCGAGAGGGTTCACCAGAGACAGAGCGGGGAGCAGAACAGGCAGATTCACTGAAATACACTGCTGAGGGGAGCAGCGGGCGAGGCAGGAGAGGTCTGCCACACCATGTGGGATTCTCCCCGGCTGGGCGTCAAACCCGCTTCGCCGCTGCCGATAGCTCCACAGCGCAGCGCCCAACCTCTGCGCCACCAGGGAGGCCCCGTTAAAGCTATTCTTGCTGCAAAAGTTGACGGGGAAGACCAGGCAGCACTCAGGAACACAGGACCACAGGAGATTTATTACGCCGGTGGGCCCAGGAGAGGTTCACCTCTAAAGACCTGGGCCCCAACAAAGGCAGCAGGGAGTTTTTATACAGAGTAGCCTCCGCATATCTTTTGGTGGGTTTCAGGGAAGGGTGACCTCAGGGTGGGGGTGACCTCAGGGGGCGAGGGGGTCACTTACAGGCGGGGTCTTATCAGTGATTTCTGGACAGGAGTCTTGTCAGTAAGTGGTCATGCCCCTCCCTGCTATTCATTAGTAAGGGCTATGCTCGTTCTTGGTATGGGGGCTGTGTTTTTCCTGTTTTCCCGGTTCATTCTCAATTAGTCTGTATATAAATTTCTATCTTTAAGTTTGGGAACAGCTTGGAAAACTCACACTTAATATAAAGCAAGATATGTATAGCTTAAAAGAGAATTGATTATATACACTGAGGCATTGTGAATGTGTCATACCAGCCAAGTCATTTAGCAATTAGCACCCATAGTCACAAAATCACAAAACACTAACTAAATCCAGAAGTTCGGTCCTCTCATCAAACAGTCCAATTGTTTGTGTTGATTCATGGCTTAGTCACGGACCAGGTGTTCTGAGCTTTAAATATGAATTCATTTTGTGAAATTAAGTCTGAAAACCAAATGAAAAAAAGCTGACTGTAACTGCAAATGATACATTACATCATGATAATCGCCATTTGTAGTGAATTCAAAACGCCATCGAATTTTCCTCTATCTTGTCTGTGTTAGTGGGAAGAAATTCCTTAAGTTCAATCTACTTTTAGTATTTTACAGCTGCATTCCTCAGGAAAATAGAACGCATTTCCACAACTAAAAGACCAATAGATTCTTCTCACTGTAACACTTCATTGCACTGACTAACCCCAGCAGGGATATGCATTTATCCTATTTTTAAAAGAAGTCATTTCCAAAAGGCTCTCTAACATTACAATGAAAAATGCAATAATTGTTGGAAAAGATGCTATCCGTTTTGTTTTCCACTAAATTAAATGTTTCTTTGCAACCCAGCATGGTGGCTCCTGTAACCTTTTCAATGTAAAATGAACAATTTGCTGCTTACTAAAGTGTTTCTTCTTTAAGACAAATGGATTCAGTTGATTGAATTGTGGTGAGAAATGATATGACTCAAAAAAAAGAAGAAGTCTATTTGTCCTTTTTTGCACCTAAAAGAAGTTTTGTGCTTTGGAAAACTCTAAAACATTTTACATATGTTTGCTTAAATAAATGAAGTCACATATAACATGAGGTTCTTTAATTATGGAATGATATATTTATTGACTAACCTTATGAATGAGAAAAAATTAAAAGCTATTCCTAAGTTTAAATTGGCATGTTAATATTTTAGAAACGTACAATAAAGACTTTATAAAATTATTACATCTTATATACACATACATATAGAAAGAGTTTATTTTTCTTTAATTTTGGTACTCTTCAGACTAATTCACTTTTCTGAATTAGCACACATTTTTACATAGATTCCTGCTCAGACATTGTCTTCTGAATTTTCTAAGCATTTCAAGAGAGATGTAAATTATTTCTCTATATAAATTCCAGAGTTAAGAAAAAAGAGTGCTCAATTAAGTTATTTTTGATCCTGAGAACAAGTAAATTATTAAGCTGTTGGAAAAGTCATGACGTATTTTTTTCTGTTTTCTCTGCATCATTACTTTTCTGACAACCCAATATATACTTTAAAACAATTACACTGATTATGATTTATCACATTATCTTCCTGAGAATGTGATCAGTAAATATGGTCTTATAGTATTTCACACTACATCTATAAAATCTGCATTTGATCCTAAAATACATCATTACAGAAGCCAATGTGTAATTTGGCAAGTAGGCTAAATTAAATGTTCGCTAAACTTACTCCAATATTCTACAAGTTTTGCTAAAAAAAAAAGTCATTTCCTGTGATTTGTTATGATTATGACATGTGGTCATAAATCAAAGATTACATATTTGTTTGCATTTTTTTGTTTTCTAAAATCGGAGGAATGGGTCTAAATCTTTCATAGACACATGATAGTCTCATTGGACCTATAATCTGGGTGGCAACTGTGGCTACTATTTCAATGAAGCAATAAATTTAACATACTATAACTCTCTGTACCACGGTGGTCCCTAGGAAAAGGGGAGGTTCCAGGTTCCCCGCCCTCACCCAAGGGAGCGTGGAACTGAAAGGGAGAAGAAGCTGGAGAGGAGACTGGAAAATGAAGGAAGGAAGATAGAGAGCCAGAAGACCTGAGGAGGCACATGGAGCAGAGACATGTGAAGAAGCTGAACTTGCTTCTTGGTCCTGGACTGGTTGAAACAGAGGTAGGTAAAAGCCCCGTGGGGAGGCGGCAATGGCAGCTTTTATCTTGATTTTGATTTTGCTCTTTTCCTCCCAGACTTGTCAGGTGTTTCTGACCCTTTTCTATGGGTCCCAGCTGGAAGGGCCTTGCTTTGGGGCAACCCTGTTTGGCTGGGAATTTACTCACAAGGGGATGGATAATTTCAGGTGCTTGATTTGGAAACTATATTTTTGTCTTTTCTGTGTTACACACTAATTGTATTAAAGTTCCTTTCCATTAAAGGTCTTGCATGTTTTGTCTTGATGCGGTGACTGGCAGAATCTATTTTGAAGCAGGTTTGGGGGTCGTGGGGTACCCCTCTCTCTGCCCTATAACATGAAGAAGTCTTATGTTTCAAAAACTTCATTAAATCTGTGCTTCAAAATCACAAAGACACTGATACACATTATGTTGTCAACATAAGTGTGAAAAAATGTGATTTGCAATCATATATAATAATCTTACGGAAATAAGACTCATCCTTCTACTTGCTATTATTCTGGTTACAATAAAATCAGTTTAATGAATAGTGTGTCATTTTTTTAAATCCAAAAAATAATACTCAACATTTGTACACTTTAAGGTCAACTTACTCCAGGAACAACTGAAATTTTCCTAGGGAGACTGAAGGAAAATGTAAATGATGATGGTGACTCATGAGGACAGTAATTATATCACCCTGCCTTAAGGGGAGAGCTCAACTCCCACACTATCAATTTGAAACTTCCTTGACATTGAAATTCTCTTCAATAAAAGAATGACTTTGTATTCAAATTGTAATTCTTGACAAAGGAACGAGTAGCAGAGAGAACAGAAAAGTCAATCCAAGTATAGATAGGATATTTTGGGTATGAAATAATGAAATAATTGCAAGTTGCCAGTTGAAGAATCTCATGAACAAATAGCAATATTTATTACATATCTGTCATGTGTCAGGAAGCTTTTTGTGATAGAAACAAGGAAAAATGAGACCTTACTTTGTTATCAGAAGGGCAAGTGATACAGTGAATATGTAATAGCAATGGAGTATTTTAGAAGGAGAAGAGGGAATTTAATAGACCAAAAAACATTAAGAGGTCTGTGACTTAGCTCAGGCTGCTATGACATAATACTTTATATTGGATGGCTTAAAAATTAGATATTTCTTTATTTGAATAAGGTCAATGTCATTTCCTTCATTCTAGCTAGCATCAAATTAAAATTAGGAGGAAAAAAACGCTTGGCAAAATGTTATCCAATTGAAATTAAGTGAATAGAAACTCTTTAATCTTTAAAAGAAAAATATTAAACAGGCAACACACAGATCTAAAAAGTTACAAGTGATTATTTTATATTAGCTCTAATAAATAAAAAAAATATCCCAATATGATCATGTATGTATTCACTGTTTGCAAAAAACACAGGGAAAAGACAATCATATCTTAATATTCACAACTGTTACCTTGTTCTTTATAAAGATTTTATCTCTGCAATGCAGTGGGTCAAACAATTCCATGTTCAGTTATTTTTCTTTCCCTCAAAATATCTAAAAGATACTAAGCGTATTTTTCACACTTAGTAGGCATCTAATTTAAAATTTAGTGGATTCATCTATTCATTAAAATTAATAATTAGGTGCTTATCACAAGCTAGGTATTTTTCTGGGTACTAATAAAGTCTTTTCTGGAGTTGTTGGGTTCGGAGAATGGGCTCCTTGGGGTCACTCTGGGAAAGGTTTCACCAGAGCTCCCCTTTCAGCAGCCCCAGCGGGTTTCCCAGACAAGTTTCTCCACGCCACAAGAGTCATTAGTTATATCCAAAAGGGCAGTTTTATTATAAAAGGGAGAGAGAATAAGGACACTTGCACAGACACTAGTAGGCAGAAAGGGCTTCCCCAAGAGGGACAGGTTGCTAAGAGAGGCCTGCATGGTTGTAGGTGGGCAGCCTTGAGGAGAGCTGCCTCTGCTGAGGGAGGTCAGTGAAGAGAAACCTGGACAGGGTAGAGGTCACAGGAGGGAGAGACAGTTGGCAAAAAGAACCACCGCATAGGCACAAGTGGGCAGAAGGATCACTGCCCTGGCCAATGCAGACTGCACTGATATAGTCTTCTCTTTGGGAGGGGCTCATTCATTCACAGAGTGGTTTGTTTGTTGTTGATTTTGCATAACTATGCAGAATTTGAAAGGGACCAGAGATTCTACAATGGCCCTCAATCTCCATATCTTTACCTCCAGTCAGAGCCTTCTGACACTAACAGCATCTGACACTTTGCTTGGGTCTGTGCCTTCAGTCCTAAAGATTTTTAGTTCCTATAGCCCGTTTAATATTTATGTTAATCACTTCTACCCCCACCTCCAGCTCCAGGAACTGGGCAAGCCAGGTTTCTGTTCTTGTGCCTCCTTTCCAACTTTTCTATCCTTATTCTCCATCACTAGCAGCATGCAATCAAAACAAGTGACAGTGCTATACTTCATAGTTGTATTTAACACATTACACATGTTTACATGTGCACTGCAGATAGGAAAGTTATAAAAATAGAATAGCATCTTAGAAGTTCATTTGGAGTGTATCTCAAGTTGCATTAGAATTTAGTGATGCAGTAAATTAAAGTCATCCAATACCCCATGACATGATATCCACATATTTGCATGCAGTGAATGGAACTGTCTTCTATGCCGCCATCACAAAGCGAAATATCCTTTATTACTTAATACACTGTGGTGGTAAAATAAAATCCTACTAATTTTGAGAAGAAGGTAGCTAAAGAGAGTTAAATTTTCCAAAGGGTACAAATCAAATCTATCTGAAATACCTCTTAATTATTCTAAAGCAGCCATTTCAGTGAATTTCACATAAGATTTCTCATGATGTGCAAAAAAATGAAGCTAGACTACTACCTCACACCCTGCACAAAAGTCAACTCAAAATGGATAAAAGACCTGAATGTAAGACCTGAAACCATAAAATTTATAGAAGAAAATATAGGCAAAACTCTACATGACATACATCTCAGCAAAATCTTGAAAGACACAGCCCTCAAAGCGAAGGAAGTGAAAGACAAGATAAACAGATGGGATTACATCAAAATAAAAAGCTTCTGTACAGCAAAAGAGACATTAACCAAAACTAACAGACACCCTTCCAACTGGGAAAAGATTTTTGCACATAATACATTCCATAAAGGACTGATAACAAAAATTTACAAGGAACTCACACAATTCAACAAAAACAAAGCCAATAACCCAGTCAAAAAATAGGCAGAAGAGCTCAAAAGGCACTTCTCCAAAGAAGAAAAGCAAATGGCCAACAGATACATGAAAAAATGCTCAACATCACTTATAATCAAGGAAATGCAAATCAAAACCACTATGAGATACCACCTCACACCTGTGAGGATGGCACACATTAAAAATACAGGCAACAACAAATGCTGGAAAGGATGTGGAGAAAAAGGA